>ML219655.1:44839-84635 GCA_004785975.1 Popillia japonica | reverse complement strand
TATAGTTGCTGTGGCGGCCCCATCGTCCGATAGAGTCGTCACGTCCCGAAAACCAAAGAAGAAAGAAGAAATAGATCCCTAGCCCTCGATACCTAATAGCGTCGGGATCTGAAAAGAACAAGCGTTGGCCAAGAGAGACCGATAGTGGAAGACAAGAGAAGAAGTACCTCACCCAAGGCTAGTTGAAGAAGAGTGAGGTGAAAATAGAAAGGCTGAGCCGTCCTTAGCTGCCCTGTCCCTCCCCGTCCCGTCAGGCTCGAAGAGAGGCAGGTACTGAGCCCCACCACCAGCGACAAGGTCCCACGGCTCCTCGGTGGGGAGTTAGTCATTTCCAAAATGCCTACCTGCAGTTAGGCAAATTGAATAATTATCACTGAATTATGATATCGATATTGCAAGATATCTTTCTGAAATCTTTCAAAACTTGTATAAGCAAAGTATTAGATTTCCCAAATGGGTAAGTAAATAACAATGAATAAATACATCAATACAAATCTTAGTACATATGTTTCATTCTTATATTTCAATATAAATAAGTACAATAGATCTTAAAAGTACATACATTTAATTTTTAATTCAATTTAAAATATATTAGACTATAGTCATTTGTTTGGACTTGTGTTACTGTTATGGCACCTAGAATTGCACAAGATCCCAGTTTTTTTTACAACAACACTTGTTTGTGTTACATTGAATTTTAGACGCCCTGCAAAAACATTTCTTGTATCCCTGTCTTCCAAATTTTGATTCTAGTGTTACCGCTTCACGAAGGGTTATCATATTATCTGGTGCACGTAGAAATGATCGGCCAGACTTACAAAGATCAATTTCATTTCTAGAGAACCAGTTTTTTATAATGCCAGATTTGGTTCTTATTCTGTACACTCCATTTTCTACCTCCATAACCTGGCCTAACAAATTCTGTTTATCTAAAGGACCCCGATCGACTTTAGGGATATCAACTTTTACGCAAGTAGCAACTTCTATCGGTTTAAATTTTTTCAGCTGCTCTCTTTTAACCTACATAACTTGATTTTTTTCTTCGCTGATTCTTTTTTCTTGAAGGCACAGAGGGCATAATAAATTAGATCCGTCTCTACAACCACCGCAGTTATAATGAACCTTTCGTTCGCATTCAGAGCAGTTCTCTATATTACTGCCACTCTCTTTACACACAATGCAGACACCTTTTTGAGACACAGTTTTTTTATTATTTGTTAAATTTTTTGGTAATTCTGGGTCTAGCTCTACGTCGTTGTTTATGTTATCATCAAGTTCCATTGCAATACTATTTTGTTCATTTTCGATTCCAGCATTAACATCAAGAATAGTTTCGAATTCTTCTTCTGAAGTAATTCTGCTTGGTATGGCAGAACTACTAATGCTAAGTTTAGGATCAGCTCCAAACAAAGCTTTGTATGGTGTTCGATTAATGACTCTATGGAACGAACTATTTGTTTGAAACTGAACAAAGTAACATCCAGTAGACCATTGCGTACAATTGTTATCCTCCATCCATGTACGTACTAACATATTTTCAACGTCCTGGTTGCTTCTCTCTATACTACCTTAACTTTTAGGATTACGTGGTCTGCCATGTACAATTTTACAATCTGGCCACATTTCCATCAATTCTGTAATAATCAATGCGGTAAATTTGCGACCGTTGTCGCTCTGTAGAAAATGCGGCGCCCCGAATTCCAAAACTACTTTTAAAAGTTCTGAGGCCACTTCTACAGCACGTTTACTTTTAAGAGGCCGACCTGGCCTCTACATTGAAGTCTTTGGATACGACGCCTTTTCGGGGAAGAGACTTCTTGCAACTACAAAACGTGCATAACTTCACAAAAATTTCTACAACACTCCTGGGAATAAAATATTTTTGTTTCAGTGCGGATATCATTTTGTCTCGTCCTCCATGGCCTGTGATTTAATCAATATCTTGTTCAATATATATCAATATCTAGTTTGTCGTAGTATTGCTCTAGAAATAATTTGAATATGAAGCCATCAATATTTACAGTCTCTATTAGCATTAAATCTTTTAATAGAGTTAAAAATATACAATATACAAGAAAATAAATAGATACCTACATAAAGATTTCTCGTTTCCCTATTTTCTTTCGTTTTCCAGGCGGAAAGCAATGTTGTTCAAGGAAGCTGACGTTAAATATGTATGAAGCAATCATATCGCATTATTCATATCGTCAAAGAAGATGTTTTGCGACCTAGAAGTCATCCACAAAGCGCCTACGAATTTGACAAATGAAAGCGGACACCGATACCTCGGTATTATAATGCGATCATCTGTTTATCAATTCCATTTTATAATATTTCCAATTGTAGACGACGAACGAGAAAATGTATATTATTGTGAGTTATGACGATTTCGGTTTTATTCATGCTTGTTTGCGCGGCATACGACATATTTATGATCGACAGGCAGAAAATCTATTGAAATGAATTCTAGACAGTAAGGACGCGATATTAGGAAATTTTGTAGCATCATTGTTTTGCCATAAAATTATGCTAGCTGGGATATATATGAGACACAGATGTAGACAATTGTATTGTCATAATAGTATTTTTTTCAATTAAAGTGTGATTATACTAATTATCTATACGCTATTGAAGAATTGCAATAAAATGATATTTCACGCAGGTTAAATGAAAAAACGTTGCAATTGCTGGTGAAATTTAGAACTACATATAATAATTTGTTGGCAGTCTAGACTGTTTCCGGTTGTATTTAATACATAGCTTGTAACTTACAACGTAAATGGATATAATGCCGCATATATGTATGTACACTTGGTATGCCAATAATCAACACCAAATATTTTACATAGATATTGTACTTTTTGTATACAGGCTGTTCATTACAAGTTTATGAGGTTCTGGCGAAAATATAGATTTAAATATTCAGAATTATATATAACCGATTATTATATTATTATTATTAAAATATTTCTAGATTTCTAGCGCTCCCGTTTATACCGGAAGTAGCCATACACTTTGTTATTTTTAATGAAACACCCTATATAATTTAACATATTTGGATTTACCTATTGTTAAGCTTCATGATTACCTTTACTTTTTACAATTCGATTTGAGCGTTTTGTAGTTCTTCGATTCAAAAAATTAGAGAACAGTAAATTTTTTGAATATAAATTAAGGATTCATAATATACTTGTTGCTATGTTGGAATATGTTTTGGCGACTAGAATAGCCGCAACTTTGTGTGGTTACTTTTCTAGGGCACATTATATATATATTGGCTAAAACCCCCCCCGGGGGGGGGGGGGGGCAACGCCGCTTGAAGCTTTCTAGATCCATTTTCTTCGGGAAGGATCAATTCCCATGTCTCTGTTACTCTACCATCTCACTAATTTTCTTCCATTCTCTTCTATTACCCGTTTTACTTTTCCAGTTTGTTATTCCTGCTCTGTTCAAATCTTCCATCACTTCATTTAGCCATTTTGATCTAGGTCTTCCTCTTCTTCTTCTTCCACTTGGTTTCCAGACCACCATTTCTTTAATTGTAGCGCCATCGGCTCTCCATACATGCCCAAGCCATCTTACCCTTTGTCGCTTTATCCTTGTCACGATATCCTCTCCAATTTCGCTCTGTATTTCCATGTTCGTTCTCCACCTGATTTGATTTTCTCCCACTTTGACAGGCCCCAAGATTACTCTCAATATCTTTCTTACCGTTATCTTTAGGTCTTCTTCACATTTTTTGGTCATAGTCATAGTTTCTGCGGCGTACATTAACACGGGACATATGATTGTTTTGTATATCTTCATTTTAGTTGCTTTTGAGAGTAGTTTATGCCGTAAAAGTTTTTTATTTGCGAAGAATACTCTGTTTGTATTTAAAATTCTTTCTTTTATTTCGGTCTCCCTATTTCCATCACTGGATATCATTATTCCAAAGTATTTAAATTTCTCCACCCGTTCAAATACAAACTTTCCAATCCTAATGTTTTTAAGGCTTTCCTGTTTCGTTCCAAACTTCATTACTTTGGTTTTGTTTTCATTTATCTCCAGTCCCATTTCGCTACGGCACATTAGCTTTCCGAAATTTTGCAGAACCATAACCTCTTTTTTTCAAATGGTACCTCCGTATTTTCTTACTCAATCGCCTTCGACGTCTAATTTGATATCTTTTATACCCCACATGTTCCATACCTGAATTTGGTAGTTTAGGAGATAATTATGTTGTTGTGAAAAATGCACATACATCGATACTTATCTAGTCTGCCATGGAAAATATGTACGTGTTCTTAAAGATATATTGTCAGTCTCACTGTCAAAGTCACACTTCGTCGTTTAATGCCTGCGAGTAAATAATTATACGTTAAGTGTCTTTATATTATTGCTATGGAGTTAAAATGGATAACAGTAATTAAAACAATGTTTATACAAATCACTAAATTCTTAATTTATTTTTTATATATAAAAATGCTTAGTAGAAATTCCAGAAAGTTTAACGAAAACTACATTTATCTCCGATTACAAAAGGTGTTAAATAGTGCATAGGATCTTGAAGAAGCATCAGCTATATAAGTACAAGTTGTCGTTAGTACAAGACCTTCACCCTGAAAATCTCGACGACAAATTAACTTGTGTTAGGTGCTATATCCTCGTAGTCAAGAGTATGAGAACATTAAAAAAAAGTGTCTGAAGGGCGGGTGGAGGATTTTTAGCAGTTATAATAACCATATCTGGGGTTCTGTCAATCCGCTGCCGATCCGAGAAAGAAATCATCAGATCAGGTTTAGTGGCAATGTCCTGCGCCGCCATTGATGACGGCGAGATAACGGCAGTGCATTACCTAAATCTGTTACAAACTGTGATTGAACATTTTCTTAACAGCTTGCCCCAAAGGAAGAAGTTCACAGGCGTCATATTTGAAGATCTTGCAAGCCAATTCCTAACTAATTATCTCCTAAACTATCAACTCCGCACTGATGGTGAGACCGCTGCTTGGTAAAGAGGTCAAATCAGCCATTACCTACATATGTGTATGTATATTATAAACTACTCAAACCCCAGCATAAAAGCACGATACAGCTGCATGGGACACACATCTAGAAAATCAGCAATTATTTTTTATTAAACTTGAAGCTGTAAAACTCACGATGTCTAATTAACCATAATCTTGATATAATTAATAATACTTGAAATTTGAACATTTTTATCAAATTTCAGTTAATTATTGTTGGAACAACATACTTATATTCAAGAAAATAAACCGTAGCGTTTATGCGCACAGTACATTTGACTGAGCGTGCAGATTGAAAAAAAAATACTGAAGAAAAAAATTCATATGTCGCTAAATTGTATGAATTGTTGACTATGAGTATATCAGCTACAGGGTAATGCCCAACACAGTATTATGCAAGCGTTTATCTGTTAATTGATTAATTAATATATAATCAAAAAATATACTTGCTTGTCCATTCAAAATAAGACCGATTTTCTTTATAAAAAGTGACAATATTCATTGCAGTATATTTAATGTATAAGATGAAATGACAAGAAACGCCGGTTACATAAAAAAGTGAAGGGATATGTCATTCGACTTCCCAAATATTATGCGTCTAGTTAAAAAAAATGTAAGACAGATATATTTTAAGAAAGCTCTGTTGTATCAAAATCCAAAAGAACTTAAACTCGCTGGGAAATTATATCAGTTAGGACCAGTAACTATGACTATAAATATGACAGAATTGATTGTTACAGTATTGCATTAGCAACAAGAAGGTAAAAGTTTTCAACTGGCTTAATTGCAAAATTATTTTTATTTATCAACTAATATCTAAAGTAAAGTATAATTACACTACTTTAATATCAGCTAATATGCCTTAGGCGTAATCCGTATCTGCAATACTTCTTGAATAAATACTAAATACCGTAGTCGTTTAACAAAACATTCTAAAATGCTATAAGTAAGTTATAAGTTAGTTTATTCGTATGCGCGGAATATAATCTAAGATCTACTGTAAAAATACACGTGAACATATCTTATTAAACTTTAATATACAAATTTGCTTCAGTTAAGTCTACGCTCTGTAGTAGACATATTCTTCACGGTATGATAAGAACAAAGACGACAAGATAGCCGTTGTTTCTCGTGTAGGAGGATAAATCAGCTAAGAAGAAGATACAGCAGAACATCAGGAGAACTGAACTTTTAATGAAGCGAAATTAACTTGCATTATTACCGAGCCGAGCTCCGACGTTTTAATATTCGAATAACGCAGTGTTTTCGACTTTAATATCGTCAGTTTTTCCTGCTAGCGGTTACCGCACTACCTTTCATCAAACCAGGGAATTACTAAAGGCCAACCAAGAGAAACACGGCGGCGATAATTGGTGAACTTTAATATTTTAAGATATCAAGGAAAAGATTCTCGATGCCCTTGTCGCTTCCTAACTACATTTATACCTGTATAAGTCGGCCGAACTTACTTGACAAAATCATAATGGAAGATTAAATTTTAATTGATCTAGGGTGTTAGAATGTTACACGAAAACGGACGCCTTTCGACAGTTTGAATAATATATGGACACGCTCTGTGATTAATTTTCATGAAAGTATGGATTATTTAATTGCGGCGTAGACAGGCGAACGACAGAGTCTGTATTAGAATACAGTATGTTAAAGAAACAGTGATCAGTTGACAGAAAATTGACGTTTATAATCGTTAAAACATTTCAAGAGTAAAATGTGGTCGGGTTCAACTATTATTTTACTTTGTTCAGTAAATTACTGCATTGAAAACAATTTGAGAAACAAGATGAGAATTGATCTGTATCTCTATGTGTTTAGAGTCGCCGATGCAAAATAAAGTAGTAACATAAAAAAGGATTTCGAAGGTTTCCGAGTCTCTATTATCAAAAAACCATAAAAATAAGTAAATAAAAGAAGAGAAACTTCAAACTCGACGTTCTGCCACCAATATAAGTGGCTTCTTCAGATGTGAAAGAGGAGTAAGGAAAGTCAGAAGGTCACGTTAACTTGACATGTCAACCATACTAGAGAGGGACAGTTTCTGACTGAATGGTGGGTGAGAGGCGTAAAACGATCACACCACGCTAGAGGCGAATTGCTATAACACGTTGAAGACCCAGGAAGCCCTCAAAGTAATAAGCAAGTAGGTAACTAAAGAAAAGGATGATTGAGTTTCTAAATTTCAAAAATTTATATCCAAGTCTGAATATTTTGTTTATCAAGATATTTCTACGCAACGAAAACTTTAGTGTTTTAAATGATTATACTGTCGCACATAACAGTGTATATGATTTATATAACTAAATCTATATAACATATACCACATAAATCACTATTTTTTTGCTTGTTAATCTAGTATTGTTGTAGTTTAGATGTAATGCCTTAACTTTGTTATACCAAACTTAGTAAATATTGAAATGTAAACAATAAAATTGTCAACTAAATTCTAATGTCTATCCAATTACGAACTAAACGCATATTCTCAAAGGAAGCCATCCTTTTAGTTATAGAAATAAACATTGCCGAACAAAACCCCGCTTCAAGTTACAAAGATGTGCTCATCAAATTAGTACGAACAAACAAATAACTACACCCATAATTGCTTGGGTTTCATTACACTCACCTAATTAAATTCATGTTTATCGAACGCAGCTGAGCATATACATATACGTACCTATTTACCTATATATGTATGTATGTAGCTAGTTAACTCATGTAGACCTAAATTGTTGCGACCTATATTGTAAGCGTATAAACATGAATCTATATCTACAATGTATAAATGCTTTAATTTGCGATAAATGGAGAATATGTGTTCAAACAAAGGAGCTACTAATATGGCGCGGCAAAGTAGTCAACATGCATGAAATAACGTGATTTGTATACCATAATTTTTGTTTATGATATATACTATTAATATTCCTCGCAACATTATACAGATGACCTATTCATAAAAGATTACCAGATGTAAACCTTTTCTATCATGCTATATCAAACAAACTTTCTTTTTTGGGCAGATGGTACTACTACCACACTTGTCCCCTCAAAATAAAATATGTTACACATATACATTTTTTGATATTTGTTGTATATATCAATAAACGCCCATTTAGCCAGAAATCACAAGACATTTAACAAAGAAAATGCAGCAAAAAGTATTTAATATATCTAATAATTTCTGCAGTGTTTTTACATGAAAACTGCATGCGACCCAACCATATATAATAGCTGCAATATAAGTTGTTATAGTTAGGCACACGTTTACTGCAAGAAAATTAAAAAAACTATGGAGTGCCTATGGAAACCACAATTGAGAATATAATATATTGTGATGTGATAATAAACGAAGCAGTTACCATGTAAGTGGACATTACATTTGATGATTATTACATTACGTAACTCTTTTTATCGAGACAAACTTCAACGGTTCGATTTACAAGAGTTGGTTCATAAGCATATTTTTTAGATATGACTTCAATTCTAACGCTGCTATTTCATATTGTTATACACTGCTATAGAGCTTTCACGCGTTGACAACTGTACTATCGATAGAAAATAACTAAATAAATCTATTGAAAATAACGGCGGTTGCCATTTCTTGTCAATAATTTAGTGCCATAACCAAAACCATATATTCATAATTTGCACAGTATGCGAAAAAAAGTGAGTCCTTTTTATTAATATTTTATTTTATATATGTTCATCGACACACGGCAGTACAACATCCAATACAAACGCTAATTGATTATGATACTGATAAACAAATATTTGTAATTTCTCGATTTCTTTGTCAGGATTGATTAGAATATTTTGTTATTTGTTTGTTTGTCGCTGTTACATTCAATTAGCGTTTGTATTTGGTGTGTCGCAATTTTGTTTGGAATGTCTGTTTTTAACATTTGAAATTTCCTAATTCGTTTCAATAGTTTTAGTATATAAGTTACTGTTTTCTTGAGTCAGAACGCATTAGAAAATGTCACTACTGACGAAATTAATCGCGCTTTTTTGTGTAAATATCAATGGACAAACTTAGTTCTTAATTATTTCTTTCCTAATCAGTTAATGTAGCTTTTCACAAATTAACGACCCGCTCTATTAAATTATATATTTACTGTATTACAGATTACGTGTAACGCGTACCACCAACATATGGAAACATCTGAAAAATAAGAAAGAGAAGTAGCCTCAAAGAATCCAACAGCTGCTCACCGATTTTGAGGAAAAGGCAAGCAAATGAAAAAAAAATTGAGATTTATGCAAGCTCTACCACTGTGGATATGTCAATGAGTAAACTTGACCACCCGGTTTATCAAACTTTTTTAAGACTTATTGCGAAGAGCACAATATTTAGTTCGTCAACTTTGAGAAAAAAGTATGTTAAAATATAAGTTTGAACAAAAATTATAAACCAAATAGGATGTAAATCTATATGGTTTTCGGTCGACGAAATTGCTGATGTAAAAGGTAGATACGTCGCTAATTTAATTATTGAAACTTCAGACGAAACTGAGCTAGGGAGCGGTCATTTGATTAACCTAAGGTTACGTTCATAGTGGAGCGCTTTTTTACAATTTTGCAATGAAACAAGCCATCTAACAAGCACTTTATACACTTTATACAACGTTATGATACAAGCAGGATTCTATTAAGGCAATAAAGATAAATATGGTTTCTCCGTGCAATATCTTACTACACCACTCCATACTACACCCCCTTTAGGTTACGTTCACAGTGGACCACATATTCGACGCGAGAGACTTGAGAAGCAGAAAGCGACGAAAACAAAAATTGCACTAGGTTCGGAGCTCGACTCGACTCAAGCACTATGAACAGTACCTTCTGATTCAGGGTTATTGTTTCTGCCGCTACTCTGGTCTCGTAACTAGTCTCTCGCTTCGTCGCTCTACTGTGAACGTAACCTAAGAGAACTAGAAAAAAATAATGCAACAATGGCTCGGTTTATCAATGACAGCAATTTTTATTTAGTGCAAAGGGTATAGCCTACTGAACCAGTGTTACTAATGGTAGCTGACACTGGCCTTTTTTCCTAATTTAATTAACTACACCTGTTTAGTATATTGCTTTAGCAGAGTTGCTGGAACAGCTAGGCTAGAAAATCCGCTAGTTAACAGTTCAGTAAACAATATTTTACAAAGTGTTTGTCAAAGCTCCTTTGCGAATTCAATTTTAGAAAGAACAGATGCCTGGTATACCATTACTACTAATTGTAAAAATATTACTATTCTATAATTAGTCCAGTCATTTTGAAAACGCGTAGGAGGTTTATAAAAAGGCTGATTTCAGAATGCGACTACGATATATGTATGTATACCGGTTCCGGTAGGCTTCTATGGTTACCCGATTTCCGATATTTCACGAGCCCGTGAAGTTACTGGGTGATTGTCGCGCTATACTGTAAGCAGTCTGCAGTATCTATTCACTATAACTAACTATAACACATTATTTATCATACTTGCAAACCTTAAATATCCGTCCAATATGCATATGATGATGAAGTGGCTGATAAAGGAACACCCGCACATAGTACGCGCCTATCTCCCAATTACTTGCCGTGCTTGTCTCGTGCAATGTCGGGTGACAATAGGAGCGTGCCGGTACCTGTATACCAGGATACACAGATACAGATATGCTCGTTTCAAAACCAAATATAGTCAAAGCCACGCATGACATCAGTGGGAAGTAAATTACATTTGCAATTTATTTCAAGAGAGGTTAAAATCGCTGGTTTTGTAGGCGGGATTTGTATTTAACAATTAATGCTTCGCAATGACGTATGCATCAGATGCGCGTGGGCATACCTGTACCTGTGTATCCTGGTATATACGTTGTAATTTTGTTTGCATTTCTGATACAATAACTAGCCTAGAAGCAAAAAATCTCTTAAATGAATGTATTTCACTTTTAAATAAAGTAAAAAATAACATACATAATACTAAATTATCTGCGGAGAGAAAAATGTAGGTTTTCAAAAATCTTATATTAATGAAATTCCGAATGGACATTTTCACAATGATGTAGATATAGAACCGTCTGTCTTGTGAAAATGTAAGGCTGCGTTCACAGCCCTCGGTACCAATAACTCGAACTAATGGATAATCATACCTCCCGTGAAATTATATTAAGCAACAGGTGGGGTTGCCTATACTATTTGTTGAGAATTTGTTCAGTTGTATAAAAATAAAATAATGTGCTGTTATAAGAAAAGTCAATTATGTCTATTGTGAGCTTCAAAGCATAATCCCGGTATTTCTTCGGAGCACCTCGACACAACTTCGAAGATCGGGATTCGTTCGCTCATGTTCATGACTTTGGTCACTTTACCGACTTTGATTTTACACTGGATTTACGATTTGTGATTTTTTTGTGTATTGTAATTATCGCTAGCAACTACTAGAAACGTCCTACAACATACATTTGTCGATAGCTTGCGCTGCGTCTGTGACAAATGCTTAGTTTCCATTGGTAGAATTAGTAGTAGAGTATCATGGGTAAGTACTAATAATCATTATAACTCTACCAATGTAAACATAAATGGTACAGTAGAGTGAATGACAGCTGTAGAGTGGGATAGATAGTGGTGGTAGAATAACTCTACCACTTGCCTTCTCCTACCATGATTCCTACTCTACTCTACCGACACTAAACCAATGAAAACAGTATTGTGTTAGTCGAGCATAGTAAAATTCAATATCATATAACTTATGTATTCTACCAGGTAGCATACTGTTTGCAATTTACGTGAAAACAGAAAATCTACCAAAGCAAGTAGAGTCGAATTAGCTCAACTAAAAAGTACGCTAGTTACTCTACCATTAATTCTACTAGTGATGAATAATTTGCATGAAGTGTACCTGTTAATATCGTACACAATAATATAAAAAAAATGTACTAGCAGGAACCGAACGCGAGCTACCAGGGTAGGGTGGCAGGCGTAGTTGTTATCCACTGGGCTACGAAGGCTTCCTTGTTGAGAAACCAACATTATCAATACAAAGGAATGAACTAGTCAATTCAACGCATTAAACAACGTTGATTCTCTCAGAAACTAGGGCGCGTTAGGATAAAAGTTCGTATCTGGATACGAAGGGAAGGTTCCTCTATAACATAGTTGAGATTCACTAAAATCCGTGTCGGACAACCCTGATGTTCTCCTTGTAAGATGTAAACTTGAAAACGCATGCTTGAAATCCGGATACCTGAAACCGGAATGCCCGAAATGGGGTACCTGAAACCGAATACCCGGAATCGAGTAGAACCGGGTACCCGAAACCAAGTATTTCCCGAGACCGAGTATTATCCGTAACCAGGTACCCACAATCCAGTACCCGAAACCGGATATCCGATAGCAGAACCCGGGTAATCGTGTAGTGCGCTGGACGGGTACCCGGTTTCTGAAAAAGACGGCTCTCGGCAGCACTACACGAAACTTATCTTGTGCTAATCTTCTTCATAGTACCGACGATGTAATTGGAATTTCTAAAGTATGGTGTGATTCGAATTCAAAATATCCAATTCTTCTTGCTACAAAAGTAATTTAATTTCGACTTCGAAACTGAATTTCAAACTTCAAATCGAAATCTCATGTAATGTATTTATTTACATAGTACGTAAATTGTGGTAGTAGTAATATTGATACTAATGGTAAATGAACTGCATTATTTTATTTCCACAATTAATATATTCAGTTATTCTAAACTATTAATTTCTTACTTCACACCAACAGCTTTTGCTAAAAATCTTATGCCCGTGCGGTATTCAATTTTTGTTATTTCAAACGTTTTCGCACTCCATTTGCGTCGTTTGGCTAGTTTCTAAAAACGATTACGCTTCTAACAGTAGTATACACTATGCAGACCTCGCAGATATACAACTATTACGCCAGTGAGAGTTGCAACTTGTATAACTCTGCCAAACCGAGAATTTATAGTGTCTACATCAGACTTCGCAAACATCAACTTCAGGTTTGGTACTTATGTACCAGTTTTAATTTCATTTTGGGACGTTACTATTAAAGAAAAAACTTAAGATATATTTTTACTGTAACGCTGCTTGCAAAAGTTTTGTACAACAGAAATTAGCTACTTAAGCTCCGTAGTTTCTTTCGTAATTCCTATACATGTCTATAAGTTTAAATTTTATTGGGTTTAGTGTATGTTCTAAGTTTCTGGAAAACTCTCCTTCAAAAACGATAATAAAAACTCATTCTCATATTTTGCTTGTAGCACTGTACCTACATACCGTCAACTGGGACTAAATAAATAAGCTAAACTGAATAAATTACCCCATGGGTTGGGGTTACTTTGTGACCATCATGATTTACAGAGGAGATATCATTGCTACAAAGTAAACCTTCAATAATGGCAATTCACACTTAAGTCCGAATGTTATATATCAGAGAATGTAAGTAATGGAGGTCTCGAAGTATGTACAAACAACACAAATAAATGTTTACAATGTTTACATTGAGTCACTCCGGGGTTTGGTGAATCGCTCGATAAATCTTTTGATAACATTTGTAATTATTATTTGATCTGCTGTTATATGCCGAGTGTTCAAACGGTTTAAAACTTGTTCTCTATTGACTTGACATCATTATCAGAACTTGTTTTTTCCAAAGTTTACATTATTGTCTTTAATAAACCTAAAAATTTGTCTGCTCCCGTGGGCACTCTCGTTCCAAGTATTCAGAATTTTCCTTCAATATATTTTCATGTTGGAAAATAACCATAATAATAAGTAGTTGAAGAAGATGTGTAGTATTCGGGGCTACTACTATAGGTCTAATACTATTAAATTCGTATTCTTCAGCAAAACTTTAACATTTAAGTGTGAACTCAAATTCTCACCGATTATTGCGTTAGGCTCTTTTTGGCGTTCTAATACCGGATGCATTAAGTAGATAAATCATTCCTCAAAAACTTGATAATCAAACTGAGCTTGTTCGGGTGTATCTTGCATTGGGGGGCCCTTTTTCAGTCCATGTAGACCATAACTTCTGGGATTTGTGGCTCACTTATACATGAGCTAATTGTCTATCAGCATTGCCACATACCATCAACCAGGTACAAGCCTGTATTTCAAGTTTGTTGTAGGAACTTCTTCAGTCGTCTTGTAATGACTTTCTTAAGTCCTGGACCAACTACTACATTTGTTTCGTCGTAAGTTCAGATATTACAAGGAGAAATTGCTGGCAATTCTACCTCTAAAAGATAAAAAAGCTGCCCCAGTGCTTTTGTCTGTTGCAGCTCTAGCATGGGATATATTTTAAACAAATCTTTGGGTCAGCATAGGATGGTGGTTGAAAAATAATCTTACCCAGGCATGTCCAGGAAGGTTCAGTCGTAAAAAGAATTTTTTCTACAACATTGTTCCAAATACGATTTTACAACCCATCTATGGTCACACGTAGTAACCGGAAAGTCAAATCTTGACATTGTGGTGATATGTTTTGTTGGCCATTTTGTTGCCGTCCCTTTTAATTTTACCCAAAGAGTATTTCTATGTATACCGTGTTTTTCTGAAGCAAATACAGCAATACATTCTGAATTTATACAAAATTTTACTTAATATATGTACTGCAAATATATTTATTCTAGTTGTCATGTCTAAGCTGCTAGACATTATTATGGTAACAATCAGGATACGCAGAAACAGGTATGCTCGTTTCAAAACCAAATGTCAAAACCGCGCATGACGTCAGAGCGAAGGAAATTGCTATGAAATTTATTTCAAGAAGGGTTAAAATCGCCGGTTTTGTAGGCAGGATTTGTATTTTACAATTAAAACTTCGCAATGACGTATGCATAAGATGCGCGTCGGCATATCTCTTTCTGTATATCCTGGGTAACAATCGATATTCTGGTTACAACATATTTTAAGGCACTATAGTAGCTAACGTCAATGTAGTCAAGCCCAGAGATCCGATAATAACAATGTGACAACAATGTGTGAAAATTAGTTTTCAATTATGATGTTTCAATAATAGTTATTTCCTATTTTGCATCACCATATCTGATGCAAGCCAATAGTAATTTTACACCATGTCTACATACCTACTTGTTGTTCTGTTATGACGTCTTGTGGGTTTTGACAGTGTAATAGTAATACACATACATATTGTACATCAAATTGTAAATGGAGAGCATTTTAAACAATTATTGTAATCGCAACCTGAATAGACAGGTATCTTGATTTTTCTGTATTAGGACACTGTTTTAATTTTTTAACTGTTTTCTTGTGAATAAAAATAAACATCTTAATACTTCCTGAACGTAGTTTTTTATTTTGCATTCAAAAGTGTTAAAAAAATCTGGGCGTTCCGTTATAAAAAAAATGTATTGCCGATTAAACCGGAAGTGAAAAAAATATAAACTGTATTGCATAAAATGCATTTATATTAACTATACCTCTATACCAAATTTCAAATAACAAAGTTATTCGGCCCTTCCGGGACTTTTTACTAACGCTGTATATACTGGATATACAAAAGAAAAAATAAAAAAGTAAAACAGAAAAAAGAAAAAACTATGAACAACATTTTTTTTACTATTCTGTATGTTGACATTATTTAATGCAGAAGCTCTCATCATAGAAAAATAGTTTAATATAAGATATTAAACTAGTGAATATATCACACATTAGACCTTTTTGTAGTATCTTTCAAAAGTTGTTGTTATTTTATTTGTGGGCCGGGTTATAGTGACGTTAGGTACTGAAATCCGTTAAAATATATTGTAAAAAGAATATCAATCGTGTTGCAAGTAAACGTTATCATAACAGTACCCAACAGCTTACTCAAATACGGCAATTACAAACTATGGTGAGTGTAGATTTTATTATTCTTGTTTCTTTATTCTTCTGCTTTGTTTTATTTTGTTTTGCTTTTGGATTGTACATATTTATTCCAATATGACACGGTCTAAACCCAAAAATCATAATAGAGACTCGGACTGGAAAAGCCTTGCATACCACCTATTGTTGTAGTATGATGGTCACCTCTCTTTATTTTCGGTTTTATACAAAAATATTAGCAGTTTTTATTATAACTAGAAATATATAAATATGTGCATATAGGTATATTTTTGGCAATCTTCTGTACGCATTGTTGCAGGACACAATTGTTTATTCCTGCATACGGTGTTAGCAGATCTGATAACAAAAAGAAATGTTATAACACTCAAAGGAAATGTGCAGGTCCTGCATGAATTACTTAAAAGCGTTAGATGAGGTATATCTTGCATTATTATACATCCCAATACGTTTTCAGCCAATACTACGTCAATACTACTTTCCAATAGCAAATTAGAACATACTTCAAGTTATCATATTTCAATTTAATCTTGAAAGGAATTAACTAGAACAAAAACTGCTGTGTGTCTCCTACTGCTTAGAGATTACTTGTAGTAATATGCCACTTTAATGGTTACTTGTTTGTGCCTTATGCGAAGTGTGACATTAATTAAATGTATAACAGAGATGTATGTTCAAAGGGATGGCAAACTACATAGATACATATACATATAACTCTTGTACATATACATACATATGTATGCTGTTTAAAGTGTACTACAACCTTAATTTCAAGGTTGACGATGATTAATTTCGCAATTACTTGATGTTTTTTACTTACTAACTGTCTGACATATTTGAACCTAAAATCCTCGTGAACATGCCGCATTACTGGTAACAGGATTATATCGAAAATCCAGTGCCTCTATAAAAACGGATTACATAGAGAAATAGCTAAGCTGTGAAGCTTTGCGGTCACGGACGTAAGAACGTTACGGATTTGGACATTAAGTCTTTTTTACAGACCACACGCCCGATTCTGGTAATTATTTCCACAAGAGTGTAATAACGCGGACCGCTGTTTAAACAGTATCCTAACTGTACCATGCCAAGTTTCAAATTTTAACGTAGTTTAAACGAGTTGTAGAAAATAAGTAAAGGTTACGTAGTTGAGAATGAGTATAGTCAAAATACATACATATGTTGAGCAACCTTTAGATACAGTAATGTTCATCAAAATATAGACACTTGGTTATTGTCATACGAAGATAAACGTTAATAGAAAAATGAAACACTAATAAGAGATGTAAAAAAATTGAATTATTATCTCCTCTTGTTCATTGGCATTTCATAAATTGTTGAAAATTGTTTTCTTTTGCTGTATAGGAGCATTACCTCGTCTTTCCTTATCTAGTTCGCATCATACCTTCTCAATGGAAGTAATACCCTGTATTGTAAATAACTTTTATGCCTTGTCAACGTCGGCCTATGATCACTTATTTATAAAATTATGTTAAAAATGTTCAATTTCGCATTTATTTGGGGTCGTCAGTTAGAAGTACAAAAGCAAAAAAAAATAAATACAGTATACGAAAGTATTTATTGCACAGGGACAATGTGATGAAATTATCAGCAGATAGAAAAACTTTATGGAATATCTAAAAGTGTTCCACAAATCAATATTATGTATAAACCCATAAACGTTTTAGAACTTCTGGTTCATCTACACCAGGTGCGGAACAAAGTCCAAAAAGACAATGACAATCAATAAAATAAGGAAGTAAACGCATCTAATCAGTAAATCCTTGTAACACTCGCCACTGAAATCTAAATATTTAGCAATATATTTTTTTGAAGCGACAATTCTAATGGTTATATCCCTTGGTGTTCTAACTGAGTTGATATTTACTGACGTTCCAGATTCTTTCAAACATTTAAATTAATGGTCATGAAAAATTCGATTTAGCCCAGCACTAATTTGTGCCGCATAGGGTTCGACAGTTCCATCAAATTAATCCCGACAGTTTCAATATTTTAATGGTAATATAGGGTGTAGTATTTTCTACCACTGTTCAAGAATGTATAAGGATTTTCTAGAAGTTATTTTGTCATATATCTATACTTTCTTAAATTTTGTTTCATTTTCCTGTCCGGAATATTCTACAATTTCTTGGCCCAATATTGGACCACGTGCAAAGAATGCTTCGGGTTTGCTTTGGCATAAATCGTTGAATTTACAGTGTGCGGGACACTTAACGTACTTTAGAAGGTGTTCCATGTCTTGTATCATCCCATAATCGCACTTCCTTATTTTTTTTTTGTTGTTAAATAAAGTTTAGCTAGCGATGTAGGATTCATGCACCCTGTTACAAGTTTGTAAGTTTCGTTGAGACTTTCGACCTTTTCGACCATCTTGGTATGCGCTGATCTTGACCAGACAGGGCATGCGTATTCAGCGGTAGAGAAAAATAATGCTTGTGCGGTCCTTCCAAAGATTTCAGGAGGAAGGAAAGAGCGAAATTCCAAAAAGTTCACAAATTCGTGAACCTCAACTATTCCGGAACACCTACCTGCAGCTTTAAGGCCTGCCTTCAGATCACGCGGAGCGCCAGCAGACTCGATTGGAGAAGGGCGTGGGTATAAGTTATAAATACGAGCGCCACTCAATTTAAATTTAAACTCCGTCAGTGGGCCGGGCAAATTGAGAATCCCTAAGTGGTATTCACTGAGGGTAGTATACTTGACAGAAAGGTTCGCAGGAGTCCGCAACGTAGCGAACACAAAAAAAAGGAATAACTCGACAACAAGTCAGACTCAGAGCGTATATTGTTACACAACACAAAAACAAACAAAAAAAATAAGGTTGTACACAGAAATGAGTTGTTGAAAAGTAAAACCTAAAAGGTATATTTACATCACACAACAGCTTCTCTAAAACTGGGTAATTCACCAAGGTTGTAAGTAGGTGACGACTCACCCGGTATATAATTACAGTAGGTCAAGATACATCATTAAAAGAAAGTACCGCAATAGCTAGTGCACCAGAATTTTGCCGTTTACAAATTTCTACAACCGGGTTCGATAAAATGTAACACCTTGTATAAAGTATAGATAACAACGCACGGTTTGCTGTATAAAACAGGGACAGAAGGTCACCTGTTATTCCCAGTTAGAACAAAACTACGAGGAGAAACCCTCGGAAATTAAATAAAGGTTAACAGGAGCAAAATTAATCTTAAAACGCTCTTAGCGAATGAAACAGGGTTTGTATAACACCTGACGTTACAACTTATTAGAAAAAAAAAGGAAATACCAAAAGTATCAAATGGCAAACAACTTGTTTCTTCTGATACAACGTTAATAAAAAGTAAGAGCAGTATTAAAAATTATTCGTGAGTACTTGAAAATACGAAAGGATATTTAACTTGACTCAAGATAACTAAAATAAAAAAAAAACGATACTAAAAGTCTGACCGTAAAGTCGCAGCTAAGACCTTGAGATTTCGGGTTCCTGATCTTCAAGATTCCCACCGCCCTCGAGGTTCCACAAGGAGGTTTCGAGAGAAGGTTTCTGATCTTCAAGATTCCCACTGCCGTCGAGGATCAAGACAGTCTTAAAACTTCCCCATCGGGAACGTGGTCTTCCTAAGAGGTACCCAACGAAATATATGTATATAACCAGAAAGTTTTACCCTCTTTACTATTTGCCCTAGAATAGATCGAAACAAGGCCAGGAGACAGAAAAATAACTAAGCGCAAAGTAAGAATAAACGACACATACCTACTATTTGGTGTTCGGGCAGAAAATACGCCACATGGTCGAACAAAAATCAAAATGGCGTTTGATACCGGCTTCGAGAAATCACCTCATCCCAGAATGCGATGGTAAATCCCACTGCGATAGAACTCCACAACCAAAACCAAAACGTGGGATGTCTACCATGTAACGACGACGTTCATAAAATCCCCTAGTCAAGGGTGGAAAACTCAGTTCCTTGAGACGTAAGACGCCGCGTGATTACCTCGAAGAATGTCGCAATCGGAATCCCAAATAACTGTCGAGCAGGCGCGCACGCCTCACACCGAGCAGTCGCACAAACGTAAAGAAGTACGCTAAATGTTGAAAATGAAATCTTACTAAGCCGCTGAATTCATCAAGCATCGAACCAGGGTCGCTAAAATGCAAGCGATAAAACGGCCAGAGAAAAGAAAAGAAACCGGATGAGGACGGAGTATAATTCGGAACAAAACAAAATTTAACGCTAAACGGCGCGAGAAACTAAATTAATTACCAAAATAACACGAATTAATTCGTTAATAAGGAAAAGGAATGAGTATGCATCTCAACAAGCAGTCAGCGTTATCCGTTGCGAACCAAAGCGAAACGAGAATCGTAACAGTGGTTACGTTTTTGTCCTTATGCATCCGATGAAAAATTGGCACTGTGACGGACGATTTACTAGTTCCATTTTTCTTTTTATTTCTTTTGTTAGTTATTTTGTTCAAATTTCCTAATCATCTTGTAAATAAGACCTGATATAGTCACTACGAGGAACAATATTATAATCATATGCCATATAATTAATGGCTGTTGATATAAAGACATATTGCATTTAGTCCATGTCGTTTCGTACTCTTTGGAGTTGTTCCTGCCGATTTTGACTGGATATCCCAGTAGTATGTAAATCATATTGGATCATGCAGTCTTTTTCAACTTTCGGTCCTTTCTATATGTAGTCCTAATTTTCTGTCTTCCTAGAAAGTGTCTATTTATCGACCGTGATATCAAAGGTTTCTCGGCAACTAATTACATGCTTTGCTATATTTTTTAAATATTAGAATTTGTAGCACACATGATGAACTATTGTTGAGATATTTTTCTTTAATTGAATGACAAATGAACTTTCGAATTGGATATTCGTCGAAGCGTGTTAGTGGAAAATAAATATTTACATACAGTGCTATTATTTTACTATGCAAAATATCTCTATGTTGCATTTTAAAATAATCGAGTCAAAGCATTATACGATAGGCAACCCATTATACATACTACCCTAACGTCAAGAATAATTATTGTTTAGTGTCACTTGAAATACGTCAAATATTAAGTTACAACACTTTCACAAATGTATGCAATAATTTCAGAGCATCACCAAATAAAATAACCTATTCTATACGAAATTTCTATTATCGGTTAGGTTATTGTTTAGAATTTTAGAACAAGACGGCGGTCATTTTGAAAAATACTTATAATAAAAACAATGACACATTTAATTCCTTATGTATACCAAAAATTTAATCTTATTATCTAGATAGTTTTATCCACTTGTTAGGTCAATGATAACACTTGCAATTCGAACAAAAGTCAAATTTATTCCAAAACCTTTACAATATATATAATCTGGTTTTCGTTACAACTTCTTCAGTGGAATAAAATTGAAAAAAACCTAGTCAAGAGCTTAATTTTATAAAATTCGGGCGTGATTAGGTGATTAAATTATTATAAATAATACTTAAATTGTCTATATCTGTTCTAAAATTGACCGCGTTATTTTATTTTTTAATGTATATCATTTCATATATTAATCTTTTATTATAACTATTTTCTTTTTTTAAAATCTTAAGATTTTCAAAATCAAAGTTATGTCGTAATTCTTTAGTATGCTTAGACAACGCAGTTTCCGCGGTTATGTTATGCGTTACAGTGTATTGATGATTATACAGTCGTTTTTTTAGATACTGTCTAGTTTGCCCTACGTAACATTTATTACAGTCTTTGCATTCTAATTTATATAATCAACTAATTAGTAGCTGGTTAAATAATAATTATATAGACGAGTCGGTGTCAAAAAAGTTAAAAATAAATAACGCTATAACACCGCGTATTTACGGTATACCTAAAGTTCATAAAACTAATATTCCTTTAAGGCCCATTGTAAATTGTATGCAGTCACCTACATACAATTTATCAAAATTCTTATCCAAAATTCTTAGTAATATTGTAGGAAATTCAGAGAATAGTATAAAAAAATCGTGGGAATTTGTTAAATACATAAATTAAAAAATGGTACCACATAATTACGAATTAGTAAGTTTAGATGTGGTATCATTATTCCCTAATGTACCTTTAGATTTAGCTTTATCTAGTATCGATAAAAAATGGGATCTAATAAAAAATCATACAAATTTACCGAAAAATGAATTCATGTTGGCTGCAAAACTTTGCTTAAATTCTACCTATTTTCAATATAAAGACACAATATACAAACAAATTTTTGGAAATGCAATGGGTTCTCCATTATCTGCAGTGATAGAAGATAGATTTAGTAATGGAGGATCTTGAGCAAGATTCTTTGAGTAAACTAAATTGTCATGTTGAATTTTACAAACGGTATGTAGATGATCGCATATGATGCATACCGTTAGGTAAAATTGAACATGTTATACACACATTTAATTTATATCATGACAGATTAAAATTTACGTTTGAAAAGGAAAATCAAAATTCTATAAATTTTTTAAATGTTAAAATAATACATAATAACACGAACATAAAAACAAATTGGTACATAAAAGACACTGTAGCAACAGACACCTAAACTACTATTCAAACACTTCGGTAAATTTAAAAAAAAGCGTTATTAATAGTTTAGTTGACCAAGCTATTAAATTAGCACATCCTGATTTTAGGAAAGAGAATTTAAGCAAAGTTAGATCAATTTTGGACAAAAATAGTTATCCAAAAGAATTTTACGAGAAATTAATAAAAAAACGAATATATAAAATATACAACACAGGCAATAAACAAAATAGTAAAATATATCACACACTTCCTATACGACTTAAGTGACAAAATTAAATACGAATTTAACAAATCAGATATAAACATTATATTTACACCATACAATAACAGACAGTTATTTAAAAATTTAAAAACTAAGATTAAAAAAGATAATCAAAGTAATGTCGTATATAAATTAGAATGCAAAGACTGTAATAAATGTTACGTAGGGAAAACTAGACAGTATCTAAAAAAACGACTGTATAATCATCAATACACTGTAACTCATAACATAACCGCAGAGACTGCTTTGTCTAAGCATTCTAAAGAATTACGACATAACTTTGATTTTGAAAATGTTAAGATTTTAAAAAAAAGAAAATAGTTATAGTAAAAGATTAATATATGCAATGATATACATTAAAAAAGAAAATAACGCGGTCAATTTTAGAACAGATATAGAAAATTTAAGTATTATTTATAATAATTTAATTACCTAATCACGCCTGAATTTTATAAAATTAAGCTCTTGACTAGGTTTTTTTGCCATGTTTTTCCCTAGTCCTTGAACAGAATTGTTAGAGCTTGACAAAAAAATACATTGATATAAGGAGCATTAGTGTTATGATTATAAATTTACATTTCAAAATATGTATTTTAAATTCTCCACTATATTGTAAACATAATCCTATATATCACTGAATTTCTTTGTCTGTAGATAATTTTGTTGATAGGCATGGCTAGTTATTTATTTAGAATTTGACACGACTTAAATGTCAATTTTATTCCACTGAAGAAGTTGTAACGAAAACCAGATTATATATATTGTAAAGGTTTTGAAATAAATTTGACTTTTGTTCGAATTGCAAATGTTATCATTGACCTAACAAGTGGAAAAAACTATATAGATAATAAGATAAAAGTTAAAAGGTCATAAAAATACATATATATCAAAAATTTTATGACCTACTCTTTGTCTGTTTTTAGAGTTTAAACACATTTGCATTTTTTCCCTTAAAACACAACACAGAAAAGTACTTACTGAATAGTTTGAAACGCGAAAGAATATTTGACGTATTTCAATTGACACTAAACAATAATTATTCTTGACGATAGGGTAGTATGTATAATGGGTTGCCTATCATATAATGCTTTGACTCGATTATTTTAAAATGCAACATAGGGATATGTTGCATAGTAAAATAATAGCACTGTATGTTCACTATTGCTTATTCCTACAAAAAGCATTCATTTTAATGATTGATTTTATCTGATATAAGATATGATAATTAACTTTAGTTGGGGTATTTAGCATGATTTTTGATAAATAATAGATAGTATATACATACATACTTCGTTTGACGATAGAATATTTTGACAATACACTTGTGTTTTTGCAAGCGTAAGTACCTGATTTTATCGTACTATCTAAAACACGTATAATGATTTATTCAAAGCATTTTATGACTTTTAAGAGCAATTGATTAACGCTTGCTACAGAAGATATAGCTGATATACTAGCCGAAATAGTTCATTTTGGTTCTTATTGTTACTTTTTGGATTGATTATCTAAACTATTGAATGAAAGTTAGAGACATTGACTGTCACATGACACAATCCGACTGATTTTTTTTCTGAAGGTCGAAATCATAGAGTAGACAATCAAGTATATGTTTAAGGTGTACGATAGTAAGTATTCTATTTGATACAAGGCATACAGTCTTGACTTTTTTCTCCTGCGCGTCTACTGTTATATATGTATAATAATAATTACTAACTCTAGTACTTTAGCTTTTCTAGAATTTCTCTTGATTACTTTGTTGTATTATCTGTATTATAGTAACCTGAGAGTACACGTTCAAGATTTTATAATCTATTGACTATACCGCAATATTGACAAAAAACACTCGAATACTTCATTGATAACTCGAATATAATGACAACGACATATATAACTAGGAATGTTAATTTAACTGCTATTTCACCCTCGTTTCCTACGCGTGATACGATTTTTTCCACTTTCCTGTTTTCTTCTAACCTATTCAACTTCGACGTCCGAATAGCAAATTGCCACATTGTCCTCTACATTGTCTGAATGTACCCGATGGCCGCACCGACTCGGGGCGTCTCGACCGAATTTAAATTGAATTTTAAATGGAGAAGTGGGATAGAACCACTCAGGACTCCTACTCCACACATTTCAGGCCGGAGAAAAAAGGAACGAACAAATTTTTCGACCGCTGGGGTAATGCCGGGCAGTATTAGCGGATCCTTATTAAATTTCGTACATGCGCGCTCACGGTAAACGGAACGTAATAAAGAAAACTTCTTTTTCATGTAAATTTACCGTAATTGGCTACGTAAATGGTTAATAAAACTGCGCGATTGGGTTAATGAAGGTTGGAAAATGTAAAAAAAGCTGTTTAATTTTAATAATTAATGTATATGATCAACAAGTATACATCTTGGAAACGTACTACAGTAATTAGTTTTTCCAGTTTACACAAAAAAAAAACACTAGCTTACTTAGTTTTGTCACTGAAAACAAACTTACTGTCCTTACTGAATGTATAAATATCGTGAAATTCTGTTAAGTAGTGTTTTTTATCTGTAATAGAAAACAAAAGCCTGAAAACTCACTGCTCTGAATTAGTTATAAAGCATCCAGATTCCTTAATTTACTAGGAATAACTTTATTTCGATCAATCTCAGCTTTGTATGCTAACTGCTGTAGAACAAAATTTAATAAATTGTTACTAAAATTATTACAGTATCTTTAGTGTTTATTACTTTCTATAAAAACTATAGTTTGAAGTGCCTAATAATTTAACGAACGTGAAAATGCTGAGGTAACATATGTTAGATGAAAGAGATCTAGCGATCACTAAACTAAAAATGATCAAGAAACTAAGATTTGTTTAAATAATAATACGAAGAAAGTGTTAACAACGAATGACCTCAAAGGTAAAGTTAGAACATGGTATCATTCAGGCGAAAACAAATACATGAAGGAATAGTATGTACATACTCAAAGACGAGCTAAAGAGTACATGCGAAAAAGTGTAAAATTTTGAATAGACGACGGAAGTTGAAAAGCACAATTGAAAATTACTACCAGGAAAAACACTTAATGTGTATGAAAAGAAGATTGTATAAAAAAATAGATTGTGCACTATATTACACAGATTATGAATAATTTTACTATACCTACGCACACGATTAATCATAACACAGTGCACAACATTGAAATTGTCAAAACTATAGGGAAGCCAAACCCATGAACCACCAAAGAGAATCGATCCAACAACGTGCGAGATATGTATAAAACCGGGCTACACAACCAAAACTTGTCATTTTTCGGATGAATGTACAACAAAGTATGTAGGTAAAACCACAACATCTACGTCTAAGAAACCATTTAATTGCTACAACTGAAACTACTCACGTTATATTGTAACTTTTGTGCGCGCAGAGAAGCACCAGAAAGGTTCACTTGGCGGAAGAAGCGAAGACCCTAATATAATACTACCATAGTCATAGAAGAAAGGCGAGCTGATATTTACAAAGTAAACATTGAGTTAAATTGAATTTATACACAAAAATTTCCTGATGGCGACCTCACAATCGATGGCCATCGTATTTGGTCGACATGTTTGTTTGTAATTTTGTGACTGTAATTTGATAATGCGTCCTAATGCCATACCACAAATAAATAAATACTGGAGTAACGCTAGATTCGTGGTATCTGATATTAGTATATTACATAACGAGAGTTGTAAGCGAGCGCAGTAATTCTACGAGCATGTAATAAGCTTACAACTCTAGTTGTGTACTATACTTTTTCTACGAGCAAATTTCTACGAACGAATTTACCAATTTACGTTGTTTGTTGTAGGTACGCCCGTCCATGGCTGGTATACCTTTTCATATCTTTCTTTTGATTTTTCTGGTAATAGGTTTTCAGTAGTGTTCGCAGCTAACCGAATACTATTGGGTGGTGTATTATTCAATTCATTTTCGCTCTCCAATGAACTCATTTCAGTTATTTATTTTAAAATAAATGTATATTCGGATAGCGGACAGCGAGTTTTGATTAATTTTAATCTGTCAAAATTATAGGCGGGTACTAAATCGTTTCCATGGTTATTTGATTGTTTTTATATAGAACTGAAGCGTAATTTTTTTTATTAGGTGCTTAGTCATTACATGTCAGTAGCTTGTAATGATCTGTTTACTTAGCAACCAGATAGTAGGTAATAGGTAATTTACTAGTAAGGGAGTAGAAAAACAAACATACATGTTTATCAGGTAATTCAATTGTTTTATAAACGTATTCATGTAGCTAGTAAATTAGAAAAACTTAAACCTGACTATAGCAGATATAATGGCAAACCCTAGTCAGCCTTTTACTCCCAAATTTCGTACCTGTTATATCCATAATTTAAATTGTGTAAAATTGAAGCCAATTTTCTGTCAAGTTAAACTGAACTGTAACAACTTAAATTCGAAATATCCGGCGCCGAATATTATGACAACTTTCGTGTATTAGTTGTTTTCATGAGAATTAAGTTATTTTAGAAAAATACTGACCTAAAGTTGTATTTTAACTTCACATTACAGAATGTATATATAGAGGTACAGATGATTTCAAAAATCTGGCACAATTACTCTTGCGCACTGTAAATGTGGCTTGTTAGTAATCAGTTGTAATCTAATATGACAATCGAATCTGATAAATAAGATAGAAATTATTTGTCATTGTCAAAATGCCTCCCAATGAGCTTGACGTAGTTATAAAAGCTCGCATTTTAAGTAAAATTGAAGACGAGTGGTCTATAAGAGCAGTTGCTGAACATTTTAATATTAACAAAAATAGTGTTTTTTATGTGAAGAAGCGCTGGAACAACAGCAAACATTATTGAGAAAAGTTGGTAGTGGAAGCCGCCGAGTTTCTACTCTTCAAGAAGATACTGCATTTTTAGATATGATACGTGAAAATCCTTTTTCTTCTGCAGTGGAAGCTAGAATACAAACAAATTTTCCTGGATCTCCTGCTACAGCTAGTAGAAGAGTCTTCGGAATTAAAATACAGAGTTGCTGCTAACAAACCATTTCTTTCTGAGGAACACAAGCAATCCAGGATCATATTTTCTCTAAATTACGTGTATAGAGACTTAGATTATTGGAATAGTGTAGTATTTACAGACGAAAAAGTATTTCAATCTAGCAAGCACTCAAAAATTGGTGTATATCGACCTGCAAATACTAAGTTCACTGAGAAATATACTAACAATCTTAAAACATCAGGACGTTTTTCAGTGAACGTATGGGGCTGGATTAGTGGTAGGGGTGCTGGTGTTTGCTGGAGAATCTATGATAGGTTTAACGCTCCACATTATTTAAATATTCTTGAAAACATAATGTTACCGTCTGTTATCAGCTGTATCCAAACATCCATCTACCAGTAAGATAATTGTCCACTCCACACGGCGGCTGCAGTGGGCGAATGGTTTAGAAATCATAACATTGAAGTTCTCTCTTGGTCTGCTAATAGTCCTGACATAAACCCCATCGAAAACATGTGGGGATTAATCGTTAAAAAGTTATATCAACGAAATTTTTATCCACAGAATGGCGAAGAGCTCTGCGCTGCAATCCAAGGAATGTGGGAAGAAATAAGTGGCGACGAAAACTATGTTAGGGAATTAATTTCTTCAATGCCAAGGAAATTTGACAAAGTTATTTTAAGTAACGGTGGTCATGTAAAAATATTAAACAATATCTTTTGTCTATCTTTATTTAAGATGTAGTCCATTTTTTTTTAATTCTTAAATAATTTCTTAATTTCTAAAATATATTAACTAATGTTTTTTGTTAAGACTATCATTCATTAATAAAGTGATTTAAACAAACAGTAAATTATTTGTTTTAGTTAATAAGTGATGACATAGAAAAATCAATAATAATATAATTATCTAATTATAGCTAATTTTTATCTAGACTTGGTATGTCAGTAGTGCGCAACGAAATGCAAGTTTTACAATTCTTGAAAAACACAAAAATGCGATATAAGAGTTGTCCCAGATTTTTTTGAAATCAGCTATACATATCTATATGTATACTATACAAATTGAATTAGAGCTTTTTTGAGAATTTGTTTCTTTAAATAATACTCTAATTTATTATTGACTTATCGATTTTTATTTATAAAATCTTCTTCAGATTCTAGCTAATATAACATGAAAATATATAAAAATAATTGCTAAACAAAAATTATGAAAATGAAACCTTACAGAATTTTTACTTACAATGTTTCAAATATCAAGCTTTTCGAAAGCCACCCTTTCTGGTTTTCTCAACAATAGAGTCTGGTTGCCAAACAATCCGGCTATGTACGGTACATGCTCTGAGTCACCGAAAAACTTAAAGACTTCAGAAAGAAGAAACAATACCACTCGATTCAAGACAGACAAAAATAGAACAACTACTTCCTCTCAACAAGGACGCGTTGCCGAAACTACTAACCAAAGGCATATACGAATTGAATTGTTAATGCCGGAAGAGCTACATCGACCAAACGGGACGCAGTACACAATGCAGAGTGAAGAAACACGAGACAGACGCACGTCTTGGGCATAGCCAAAAATCTGCAGTAGCGGAACACCTGCAGCAACAAGAAGACCACAGCATAACCTACAGCGACGGGAAGCTATTAGCCAGAACTAGTCACTACCATCCGAGATTAATATGCGAGTCTGTAAAAATAATGAAAAACAATAACAACTTTAATCGTGAAGACGAATACAGACTCGGCAATACCTGGAAGTTAGCGCTACGAGACCGTCATACAACAAACAGTGAAGTTCATCGGATAGGTACGGTTATGGATCAATTGAGCGAAACGGTTACGAATCAACGAAGCGGAACGGTTGCGGATCGGCGATGAAAAAGGGGAATGGGATATATAACTAGAAGCAAAAGACAAGATCAGTCTTTAGAAAACTTCTGAAGAAGCCGATAGCAGAATTAGCGAAACGTCGAGACAAAGAATAGTTACGCGACAAAACCCAAAAAAACAATTTCTACTATATGTATGTTATGTCTATTCAAGTTTCTTTTGACTAACGACAAACACTAAAGAACTCTCTTTGACCAAACCGTTGTGCATACTAACTTCAATAAATATATTTTAGCAAAAATGTAATCATGGATGGAAACTGTTTTACCTATCCTCGATTCAAACTGTTGTGGATAAACAGAAAGACGTCAAGGAGTATTACGAGTTAACATTGTGACTTAGATTCCATAGAATTAATATGAGCCCAAATGAAACATCATGTTGCAACTAATAAAACCCTTTTAAACTAGCCGAAGGAAAACCTTTATTATTGGACGGAGTTAATTGCGTGATCACACATACATAATTTTCAACAGATACCTAATAAGACTCAGATTTATCTGATATCTAACAACATAAGAAGTGGTAATATCGGACATACACTTGAGTTTGCTACGTACATAGGTACTATTGTCTAATAACTACTAAACTACAGTACTTAAGTACATGCTTATTTGCTATATTTTTGCTTCATATACCGACAATCAATCAACATGAGCTTAAGATATTTTAGAAACTAAATGCCATTCAAATACCTGAACTGTAATAATATAATTTATGTAAGATTGCCAACCTATAAAATTCATGAAACTTCCACGTATTTCCTCTAGAAAATACTAATAAGCACTTTAAATTCAATTCAGCTAAATGATCGTACTGAAAAACAAAGACTAATTCCACCATCAGATCGGTTCTGGCAATACCACCGACTACCTATTATTATTAGAAACGAGATGGAGTACGAAACTGAATGAATTAAATTTCTGTTTGTCACGCGCAATTCCCCACTAAACGTGTAAATTGCATAATCATCCGCATAACAATTCAATTTTCGCCTGCAAGTTATCGATCCTCGCGTCGAGATAATTTCTGTTCTATTTGATAGACGAAACGAATAGAAGCTGAAATGACGATCGAAATATTTCAAAATGGATACATGGAAAATATAGAACAGAAACATATCGCGTTTCATTTCATTCTATCTACTTTATGATATACTGAAAACGTTCGCTAGCGGTGTTGACAACATGGGCTCAGAGTTAATATGACACGAGAGGGACGATAGACATGCGATCTGTCATTCGAATTCAATAAATTTTGATGGATGAAGTAACGAAAACTCCTTTAAAGATAACACGAATATAATTTACTGTAATTTGTGATATAAGAGTTACATTTTATCAGATAAAACAAAAAAGTTATTATTACATACATATAATACTATGTATTTGCTGTTTCATTTTCGTCTGCACAAAGTAAAGTACTAAAAGTAAATAATATTGTCCTAAATTTTCCATATTCAATACGGATGGAGGCAAGATAGGAAATTACAAAAGAAATAGCTTTATAAGTTTACGAGTAATCTTTTATTATCATTCTCTCAAAACACTGATTCACTATTACCCACAGGACACCAAACACCTTCATAATTGCCCACGCATTTCTATAGCACTGCTCTCATTATCAAGACGATAATAAAACTAAATAATATTACAAAAATAACTTAACAAGAAACCTCAAAGTTACAAGTAAACAACGGCAATCCGATTCCTATATGTAATTAATTTCGCATTAATGAAAACAATGACCAATTGTGAAATAGGGCCGTTGTCACTGTTCATTAAACACGACTTGGTTTTGTAAATCTCCAAACTATCAAAAACATTTAGAATTGATAATTATTAATCGGGCGAAATAATTTTACATTAGAATCGTCAATTTTACGATCGTTTTCGAAAATATGTTGGACAACACTCGACTCAATTATGTTATGTTTAAGATTACCCAAATGCTCTTTGTAATATTGTTTTGTATTATTATCGCCTTGATAGTGAATTAGTGTTTGTCTTCCAGAGATCCAGTGAATATTTGTGGCAGTAAGAATTTTTTGGAAAAATCCATGACTTTTCGAGAAGATGTCACTACCACACCGTTTGTTACACTCCTTTTTGCTCCCTGTATCACTAAGGTTTAGGATGGTTACAATTCAGACACTAATTTGAAAAGTCTGATCGGTAACACTAAAGATAAGACACAGCCTTTGGATAAGTCGGCGCTTTATGAAATTAGTTGTAAAAATTGTAATCAAAAATACATTGGGCAAACAAGACGTTCGATCCCAACTAGTGCATATGGCTAATCTTATACTGCTTTGTGGGAGTACCACTGTCACTACTGACTGTTGTGTACCTATATAGTGTGTAAATAAGATCTGTATATGTACGTGCTTAGACCTATCATTCTCCATTAATAAATTATCGTTTTTACACCCTTAATATATAACAAACATTTTTACGTTCGAAAATGATATTTCTGAAACAAAGATAGATATTATTAACCTGAAGACTTACGTGGTTAAGTCAAAGCTATAAACAGCTCTCACTGTATTCGGTGCTCTTGTTGCTCAATTGCAAAAATAATCAGAAACTTCGATAAGGAGGAATCACAAGAACTAAACAATATTCGACCGGTCAGATTTTGAATTTTTTTTATATAGTGAGTATTTTACTTAAACGAGTAAGAGAATTTTATTAATTAAACAACCAAAAATCTTTAAATGAAACAAACTTGTATGTATATGCTATATTTCTGTAGCGTACGAAACTATGATATTGACTCTATTATTGAATTATTTACTGAGACATAGTGTATCAATAACGTTTGCAGTTGTCAAATATTTCGATTTTTGTCTATATCTTCAGATTTCATAAATATACCCTGTATATTATAATACCCTATATAGTTTTAAGCAGAATTATAGGTCATACAAATTATATCTACTAACTTTTCTTTGTATTGTTACAAAAACAAGTCCAGTATAAGCGCATAGCTTAACGGAACACCCCGTATCTATGGTACGCACACATTTTGAAAGACCTTGATATATCCTGTAACTAGTGCATTTACACCTAAATTCTATCTCTTATTTTATGGAAATTAAATGAAGAAAACTGAAAATCCGCTAATTTTCGAGGGGGGTTTCACCCCTTAAAAGTGAATGTACATAGTGTTATACATACATCCACAAAAATAAACACTTTTGAATAAACATATATCTGTCAAACTGTCCTACTCCAAGCCGGACATCGGTAAGACACGTTATGCGATCTGCTCGTGGCCATGTTGAAAAAACAATTAAAGCAGAATTGAAAGATAAAAAACTGTAGTTATGTGTGGACGAAACAACCGATCGGCAAAAAAAATCTGTTTTGAGTGTGATCGTATGTACAGTACAAAAATTGAACCACCATCCTCTATCTCACTTGCTTTCAAAAGAGTTGCAAAATGTAGTAGGACGAAATTCTGAACGCGGTATCGAGCGCATTGAACAAATCTGAAGTTTCAAGAAACCAACTTTTAATGTTTATGCATGATGGATGCGCAAACAAGCTTTTTAAAGCCTATATCTTATAGAACACAGTGGTAAGTTATTACATGTAACGTGCAAGATCAATGCTTTAAGTCTTGTGGCGTAATTGATACCTAAATGGTATCCACAAGCAAATGCTTTTATAGTCCACAAAACGTACAAAAACATTTCACGGACTGTGTCACAAAGCACCTGAACCACCACAGCCGATTACTACGCGTTGGAGCACATGGTTACAGGCTACGTTTACTACTGTGAAAGTTTTGATGGTATAAAGAAAGGAAGTTTTGAGACGCCGAGGCTGCGAAGAAAAGCCAGAAAATGCTTCAAGATAGTCAAGTAAAAAATTAGAAATTATTTCCAAGGATTACTATGGACTAGCGAAGGGAATTGAAAAATTGTAAATGATGGGATAACGTTTATGGATTCTGTTGAAATTGTGGATAATGTTTACTGACACCTATGTATGGCGGAAGGCGAAAAAAATGAGTGTTCAATACGAAAATTAACGTTTATTGACAAGGATTCAAATTATCTCATATTAGAACCAATTTGTGAAGGTCCATCGAAAGATTCATTAAGTTGTCACAAGCATTACTCGATGTAGAATGGTTGTTTTCACTATTAAATAATATTTATTCCGCACGCCGCGTCCTACTCGCTTCACTGAAATAAGTGTGAAAACATTTAATAATTCAAATATTTAATAGATGCTACCAAGTTTGTGATTTCATAGAAGCTTCTTAAAACAGTAAGTGTTTCAGCACGTTATACATCGTGTCCACGAAAATGTGGATGAACACCAGATAGAGCTGAGCCGACAATCTTAACTGAAAACAATTGTATGGTTTTTCCTTAAGCCGCAAGAACAGCTCAAAAGTAATATAAATTTGCCAACATCTAATCAGAAAATTACATGACACACATATATTTATTTATTTTGAATTACGCAGATTAGTTTTATATGAACTTACGCATTTCTTAAAATTAAAAGATATTAGCATGAAAACTTACAGGAGTTGCTCAAGTTGGTAGTCATCTGTTTTCAAACATAGTCCTAATCTTCGAGGAAGTGAATTCAAAACTCGCTCTAACATATTGGGAGTAATTATTTAATTTCATAGCTGCCTGGAAGAGTTGACATTTTTCCTTAAAGAAACCCCAAACGAAAAAGTCCAGAGGAATAATAGCGGGAGATCTCACTGGCCATGCTACTGGGCCATTACGCCCTATCCACCGATTCGGAAAGTTTGCGTTCAACCAGTCTCTGGAAATTCGAGCATTATGAGCAGGTGTACCGTCATTCATCTAGTTATATCATCTGTTACTTAGGTTTAATGGAACATTATCTCCTACTTCTTCTAATACATCTACGTACTCCATTTCATTTAGCTGATTATGAAGAAATATTGGTCCATTAATTCGAAGATTTAAAATCCCGAGTCAGACATTTACGGAGAACCTCCTCTGATGTCCAATTCTCCTAACTGCCTTGGGATTTTCGTCCGCTAAAGAATGAAATTATGGCTACTAAAAACCCCATTCCCCCGAAAATAAACCTTCGTCTCTGAAAGATTATCCAATACAAAGTTTGGTTTGGATTAGATTAGCTCTTAAATACTATTGCAAAATGTTCTTCTGTGCACATTATCATTGATGGGGCTGCACTTTTCATGCATAAAATGGGTACAAAATATTCTGAATGTACTATGCTTTTACTAAGAATATGCAAGTCTCGGGCTATCTGTCTTGTACTGGGCTTTGGATCTTCAAGTACAGCAATCAATATTTCTTTTTCTACTTGCACTGCTCGTCGCTCTCTAGATCTACCCCTGTTGTGATATTTCGATATAAATGTGTCATTTTCTCTTTGTACCATGTTGTCACATGCAGCTACATCTATACATTTTGCATAATTCCACTTTCAAAGCATCGCCTATGCTCTCTCATGAAAATCATGCACATAAACGATGTGAGTACGTAAACGTTACTGAACGCTCGCCTTGATAAGGCCGGTCGGACCGCATGTTGCTTGGCACCTTTTTGTCCTAGTCGATGGCATCAAACGATACTCCGTGTAGATATATCAACATTTAGGTTTCTACAAATTAGATTTATTTTCATTTTCTTTCTCAAAGACTCCAAATATGCGAACATTATTCCTGATTTTATTTTCTAATACCTTATTCTTGTTCTCAAGTTGTTTACATTTTTCTTCGTATATTTTTAAAGTTGGATCAAGTTTTTTCTCTAAGGTTATAACTTGGGTTTTTACGGTATCAAGAAATGTCGTATCAGCATATTTATTTATTAAGAATTTGTAAAAAAAACCTAGCTTAATCAATGTATTTCTTGTTATTTATCATTATTTTTGTATGACATTATACTAGAGCAATTTCTGGTACACCATCTCCTAATAGACATTCTTCAGATAAAGCTTGATATAATAGGTAGTAATTTCTAGATTTTTTATGGGGAGCATAAATTCAGGCGGTCTTAGAAAATAGGAAGGAAAATGAAATTGGGAATGATCCAGCACATCGTTTTTTGCACTACTAAAGAAGAAAGTTCAATACTTCAAGCCTCCCACTTGTGTGAAGCATTTTCCCATTATTTTGACGTATTTCTTTTTTTGCAGTTTTCTGGAGTTTTTGTGACTCTATTCTATTGTGTCGATATCGTGCGGTATTCTGGGGTCTGCATAGAACCAGTAATAGTCGCTATTGTGTTAATAATAATTATTTAGTTGTAATTACAGTTAGTTGATATACCTTCTTCACTTTTACAACCCGCTTATTCTAAGGATGAATACTTATTGCTATCCAATTTGAAAAACAAATTGGTTATCGTACATTACACAAGCTTATTTCCCTTTAGCTAATTTAGAGAAAGAAACACATTAATTGAATTCCTTTCAGACGACCTGATTCCAAAAAGCACTGCATAATAGATCACTCAATTACTGAAATGGAATAAAAATTTAACGACATTCCTACGACGGAAAATTGAAACAGCCCTCTCAATCTTAAACATCTAATTAAAAGTCATCATTTACCACCGAAGGCAAGATAAGAGAATGAAATTCGTTTCCTAGATTTAATTTATTTAAATCGAATATAGGTAGAAGTAATTCCGATCTATTTGCGAAACTCTCGAATGCCATCGCAGTTCATCTCTTTCTTTTGCAGTCTTCCTTTACATTTACAATCAACGGTTCGACATTAATCTGTCCGAACTTCCAAATGCAAAAACAAAGATGAAAAGTTATCGCTGACATTTTATTTTGTTCATTCTAAGTTGATTTCGACATCTAATTTTTCCTGGCGACTCGCTCAATGCAAGTAACAGAAGTATAAAAATTCCACAACTGAATTCAATGTCTTAAATTGCAACTCAGTATCCGCAAGTTATGTTAATACTAGTAGATATGATATCTTTTACAATGCATTTTAGGTGTGCTAACAAACTCATTTTTCTACAAAGTATTAGATATTTTGCACAAGACAGGAAGCAGCGTCTTTGTGAACGACTATATCCCTCATCAACTGTCGGTGGCGTTATATCCGTTTGCAGTATTTGAAATGGAGAAATTCCAATCGTTTTCTTTTAAAGTTAACCCTTGTGCTTCTTTACCCTTTTTTTCATTCTTTCTACGTCTGTTCCTTCGCCTTTCTAAATCCACCACATTTATTTGACTATTATCGTGAATTTTGATCCTTTCCACACTCGTTTCGTTGCGATTGACCTGTATTAAGATTTAAGACTGGAGATTTGAATGAAATATTTGTCTGCCCTTTCTAATCAAAGTGCCATTACTTACGCTTACAGATATTTTTGTCGAACATTTTTCTTAGATCTGTAATAGGAACAATTTTTTACCATTTCAATTTACACCGTGGCAGAACGAAGCTGTCGGTTAAATAAAAACAGATAAATACCGATGCGAACTGTTCTGTAGAAGGTTAGATTATAGCACAATTTATAAATCAATCTATATCGCTATTTACAGATCAATCAACATCTCATTTTAATACATTTTTGTATCATTTATACATATATCAGGATTTTAAACGTGGCATTTATAAGGTTAAAATACTTTTAATGCCAAAATTAGTTGGATTAATTTATTTACTTTACAGTGCCTCCATGCAAATCACAAATATCCCAACGAAGTAAATACAAAATATAACGACTAAGTAATTACCGTCTTTTGTGCAGTTCAGTAAAAGCTATGGACTTCGATAGGTTCTAGTTTTCGACGTTCTGTTGTAAAAGCTACACTAGTTTTTAACTGTCCTCTAAGAATTATGGGAAATTGTGTCTGTATGACCTCCACGATTATTTGCGAAGTAGTTAGTTATTTTTATAAAAATATAATTAGCAGTTTAATTGCTACTTAATGTACTGTAAGAAATCCTGTTGTTACCGATAAAACTTTTCCTTCGCTCTCATTAGTTTAAATAGCAGTTTTAGCACACAGTAGCTGCGAAGGGAATGTAAATATAACAAACAAATATACAGAGAATGTGTTCAAAAAACTGAAAGACTGTAGTAATTAAAGAGAAGACAGAGTCAAAATCGTGCGCAATTCACTTCGTCGTTACGGGTACGAGAAACTGCTTGCTTTAAGGTGGCAGCTGTATAGGTGCCACCACCAGAACGTACAGCACAGGGACCCTTCTTAATGATAGCAATCCAATTATTATTTTTCGCATGAGCAGCTTAATTGCAATATATATTCCCGGGTCTATCCGCCGGATTATATCTGTTTCCAAGGGGACCTTTGTAATTTGGTAATGTGCTATGGTTGTGAAGACACCCCTAGACGACAATACACCTAAGGAAAATCATCACGAAATTTTCCACCTCTAATGTTTCCTAATATACATAATAATTTTATCGACGCGGCAATAACCGAAGCTAATATAATGTAAGGAAGCTACTCTTTTCTCTCGTATTTTGACATCATGTCGACATTATATACCAACTTGTCAAAGCATGTCTAAGAATAAACCTGCATAATGACAAACACAATCGCATAATTTAATAATAATATTTGCTGTTTACACAAAATGGAACACACAAACATAAAACATAAAGGGATATGCAGGAATGTATGGGTTAATATGACAAATTGTAATCATAAAGAAACTTAAAAAGAATACATCTTAACTTTAAACATAATTGCTAGAGTAAAATCTTTCTTAAAAGAAAATTTCTCCTTTTTAAAGCTACTATTAAAAGAACAGTTTCAAAACCTAGATATAGTCTGAAAACAATGTTGCATGGGATGCCTCCAAAACAAGTCCACAGCAAAATTCATATATCAAAACTATTCATATGTGTAGATATAAAATCAAATTAGTTTATTCCTTTATGTACATATTTATGTTGTTTTGCTAGCTACAAACAGCGTTATCCACCAATTACAATGTCTGTATATACTCGGCGAATAAAAAACAATATCAATATAAATATCTAAATTAAAATAACCAAATAAACAAACACCATAAAGCATAATGTGAATAATAGTAAATCAACTAAGTAAGGAATAAAAGAAAAAACAAAATAAAACGGTTGTTTCAAAATAAGCTTAGGTTATGTAAAAGTTAAATATGTAAGATTAATGATAATGTTACGAATGGCGCCATCTAGCGACAAAGCCGTTTAAAATGGATTATGCAGTGCACTGTAATTATGATATATGGATGGTTCGCGTGTTTTTCTGGAGACATTCTAGAGAGGGCGTTCTAGAACAGTCTAGTTTAGTGTAGAGAATTCTAGAAGCTATATTTTATGTATATAAGGGTGACAATCTCGTATGCGGGACAGTCTTGAACTAGCGCGTAATTAGAACGGACGCTGTGAATATAAATACGAAACGTGCATATAAATTTGTGTTAGTTGAAATAAACAGTTTAATTAGTGTTCTACGTTACCAAGTTATTCTTAGTGTTAAATTAGTTTAAATAAATACTTCTGTTAAAATATTATCGCCTGAAGATTATTTAAAAACCCTAAAACGTAACAATTGGTGTCAGGTGTGGGGTTTGGCGATAATTTTTCGTAATAAAATAAATGAAGATGGCACTGAAACTAAAAGACCTGAAAGTGGTAGATCTGAAGAGGGAACTTGAAGAAAGAGATGAAGATACGAGTGGAAAGAAGAAAGATCTTGTAGAGCGCCTCCGAAAAGTAATGAAAGAGAACGGTGAGGATCCAGAAAACCACGTTTTCGAGGTGGATGGCGGTATTACCGAACTGAAAGGAATGTTGGAAGAAAATTCTAGAAGCCTGCAGACGTTAGAAGATAATTCTACAAGCCTAGAAAAGAAGTTAGAAGAAAATTCTCGAACAATAGAAGAAAGTTCTCGCACAATGGAAGAAAATGCTAGAAGCCTTGAGCAAAGGTTAGAAGAAAATTGTAGAACAATCGAAGAAAATTCTAAAAGTCTGGAAAAGAAATTAGAAGAAAATTGTAGAAGTCTGCAAACGTTAGAGGAAAATTCGAGAAGCCTAGAAAAGAGGCTAGAAGAAAATTCTGAAAACCTAGAGCAGAGATTAGAAGAAAATTCCAGAAGCCTAGAAAAAAGGTTAGAAGAAACTTCTCGAATAATGGAGGAAAAACTGTCAGAAAACTCGTGGACAATTTCTAGAAGCTTAGAGCAGAGGGTTGAAGAAAGTTCTAGAATCTTAGAA
>ML219655.1:0-39839 GCA_004785975.1 Popillia japonica | reverse complement strand
CAGGCTGTGAAATCATATTGGGCACAGTGGGACTCCATAGTGGTGGAAAATGGTCTACTGAAAAGAACGCTGGAAAACAATGATGGAGCGAACAGAAAATTACAAGTGATTGTCCCGAAGGAAAGAATTTGTGAAATATTAGAACTATTACATGATGGCACGTCGGGAGGGCACTTGGGAATTCGGAAGACTTTGGAAAAGGTCAGAGAGCGCTTCTATTGGATAAATGGCAAAGAAGATGTCAAAGATTGGTGTAGGAAGTGCGTAACCTGTGCCACCGTCAACGGACCTCATAAGCGAAGAATAGCCCCGATGAAACAATATAACGTGGGTACTCTATTCGAAAGGATTGCAATCGACATCGCTGGTCCATTTCCTACGACAAATAGTGGAAATAAATTTATTTTAGTAGCAATGGATTATTTCAGTAAATGGGTGGAAGCCTACGCATTACCCAACCAGGAAGCTACTACGGTGGCAGAAGTGCTGGTCAAAGAAGTAGTCTGCCGTTTTGGTGTGCCCCTCGAATTACATTCCGACCAAGGACGCAATTTCGAGTCAGCAGTTTTCCAAGATGTGCGCAAAATATTGGGAATCCATAAAACCAGAACTACTGCTTTGCACCCACAGTCTGATGGCATGGTGGAACGCATGAATCGAACAGTGATAAAATATTTGTCAAAAACTGTCGCCGACCACCATCGTGATTGGGATCAACAACTCCCTCTATTTCTTCTGGCATATAGAGCATCGGTTCATGAAACGACAAGTCAAAGCCCGGCCAACGTAATTTTTGGTAGATAACTACGACTACCATGCGACTTGAAGTTTGGTTTCAAGCCCAATGAAGAAGTAGTTGGAGAAGACTACGTGCCCAAACTCAGGAAGCGAATGGATGAGATCCACAGCACCGTAAGAACCAACATCCATGAGGCAAGTGACCGAATGAAGGAGCGTTATGACATCAGAGCGGACGAAAACTCATACCAACGAGGAGATCTTGTGTGGTTGTATAACCCTAAGCGCCGTCGTGGATATTCCCCTAAACTGCAGCGATCATGGGAAGGACCTACGAGGTAGTCAAGAGAATTAACGATGTAATTTATCGCATCAGACGGAAGCCGAACGGTAAACCAAGAGTGGTTCACTTCAACCGACTGGCCCCATTCCTCGGAAACAACCATGAGGAAAACAACGAACAGAATGTCCCGGTTTGTTCCAAATGCCGAGGTTACTTACGACGAATTCATGGCCAACTACGGACAAGGACGCAAGGTTCGTCATGCTGTCACGACCGAAATCCAGCAAGACCTATTTCTAGCCCCCGGAAACCACGCCTTGGCACACTGCGTTGCCAAAGACCTTAAGATGCAGAAAGGAATTGCCAACGTATTTCGGCAAAAGTTTGGCGGGACCGAGAGTCTTAAGAAACAGCAACCACAAATTGGAAAAGTCTTATACCAAACGGTTCAACACCGGCCCTTGTTTTATTTGGTGACCAAAGAGTCAAGCTCCGGAAAACCATCTTACCGCACGATGTGGAACGCTCTGGAAAGTCTTAGGGAATACCTGCTAGAAGAAGGCCTCAACAGACTGGGCATACCAAAGCTAGGATGCGGATTGGATGGATTGGATTGGAGAATCGTAAGACGTATGATCGAAGAATTGTTTCGACATACTGGAATAGAAATCGTGGTTTGCTGTTACAACCCCCGAAGAACAGGAATGACGAGAAAGACAGTGCCCTGCTATTTCTTTGAGAAATCGGAATGCAGAAAGGGACCAGAGTGCCGTTATCTCCATGAAGCCGGTGAGCGGGCTGTTCCGGGACGGAACAGTCCTAAGGAGGGGACAGTGTTACGAATGGCGCCATCTAGCGACAAAGCCGTTTAAAATGGATTATGCAGTGCACTGTAATTATGATATATGGATGGTTCGCGTGTTTTTCTGGAGACATTCTAGAGAGGGCGTTCTAGAACAGTCTTGTTTAGTGTAGAGAATTCTGGAAGCTATATTTTATGTATATAAGGGTGACAATCTCGTATGCGGGACAGTCTTGAACTAGCGCGTAATTAGAACGGACGCTGTGAATATAAATACGAAACGTGCATATAAATTTGTGTTAGTTGAAATAAATAGTTTAATTAGTGTTCTACGTTACCAAGTTATTCTTAAGTGTTAAATTAGTTTAAATAAATACTTCTGTTAAAATATTATCGCCTGAAGATTATTTAAAAACCCTAAAACGTAACAATAATGATAAGGAGCAATCAGAGTAAGTCACAGCCACAGCTACTTTTTAAAGGAGAACAGCGAAGTGTTAAATATATCCACAAACGGACAGTTCTCATTGAAAGAGTGCATGCTTCTGAATAATGCCGAGTTTTTGAAGCTAGGTATACGTACAGGTAGTCTGAATGGCAGCACTGAATGGGCTGCATAGGAAGTTTATTAAGCAAATCAATGAAATTATTGAAAATTTTGATATCAGTACGAACGCGGGATTTCTGAATAGAGAGCATATTAAATTCTGATAGGGAGTGATTACAATTGTATATAGGCATATTAAATCTGGCTGTCACAAATTTAATAAACTTCTGTACATATTCACGTGCATAATAAAGAGTAATATAAGCTGTCAATTTAAAAAACGATTTTGTAATACCCAATATAAATTTAAGCTTTCTCAACGGTCTGCCAACAATAAAATCAAAGTATCGGTCGAATAATAGCATCAAGTAAAGCACCCAAATCCCGTATTTCACTGCACGAGGACAGAGCAATGCCCATTCAAATGATATGAAAAACTTCACACGACTGTATTTGAACTATAACTTGACATTTCTCATAGTTCAAAAAAAATCTATTTAAGACGCAATAGTGATGAAATTGATCAAGGTCTTGCTGCAAATTATATTGGTCTGTAGCAGAATTAATTTTGGACGTCATCTGCGTAAAGCAGAGACAGAGAAAAATGAAAATACGAGGCGATATCATTGGTATTATTATGATATTTCATACAATTGTTAATTAAATACATAGATGGCTATTTCATATTAAACAAGTCAGTTCACAGAGATCTATATTAATTTTGACGTTTTAATTATTGTGCGTATAGATGGCGCTAATTTCGTTATTTATTTTGTCCATATGTTATGGGGCATAATAAAATTATTATGTAATTCGGACGGGGTTATTTTAGAACATTGTACTATCTCCGAACAGTAACAAATCACGGGTAAAACGTAAAACCCTACAAATATTAATATATTTATTCTATTCAAAATTTAATGTAAAATTATGTGTAATCAGATATAAGGTTGTGATCTGTGCTTAAATCCGGTAAATAGGAAATTAAAAACCAGTTTCTATGGAAATCAAAATTTTGTTAGTGCAAGGAATTATAGACATTGGTAACAAGATATTTTGAGACATTGGTAACAAGATATTTTGACACAATAATCTCATTGGATTTTAAAAAGAAATGGAAAAACACCATGGAGACTAAGAAGTTTGTTATTGAAATAATTGCAGCAAAGTAAATACATAGTACAAAATTTATATGTAATTCTAAGGGTAAAAGTACTTAAAATAGAATAATTCTGGAAATGTGAATTCCCAAAATTCACAGTAACGTTTTCATCTCCAAAATTATCAAAGGAGTTTGCGGATTGAATATCCAGTTGTTTATATATATATCCTTTCTGTGGAGGGCATCTTCAGCTCAAGAACCGGATGTAACATAAGAGACAATCACAGAAATATTGCAGGAATATTATTTTGGAAGTGCTTAGTTGTTAGAACATATCTGGATTAAGATAAGTTAAATTTAAGTAGCTAAATCATAGGGAACGCAGGTTAGTTTAAATTTCCTTTTAGAAAAATGTATATTGAATAGAATAATATATAGTATGTATTGCATCTACCCATTCTTTTTTACATGTAGAGTTTAAAATTAAATCTTTCAAAATTTTTAGATAAAGTGAACAGCTCGATAAGAATAGGTTGATATTTTTGTTTAGAACTCAACGTAACATTACAGTATGTACAAGAAGGAGCAGCGGCCTAAGATGCGAATCCTGCGGCACCCCTGATGTAACATTACTCGTGTTCGCAATGTAATTAGCTAAACTAACGGTTTGACTCCTGTTGCTAACATAACAAGAGATCCGTCCAAATATTTTACAAATATTTTTGATAAGGAAACCTGTCAGTAAACAAATAGTTATCAATAAAGTTTGAATTGTCTTTTATGTATACATGCTTGTTATTTCAAGTATGTCATTATGAAACAATCGCATTTGTCTGTGTACTGAAGCAAGTGGACTCATGCGTATTGCTTATTTACAATCTAGCACGCAATAGCAAGCAATTTCGCATCCAATCTTAGTGTTTTTTTCAACTATTTCACAAAGAATGAATTCTAGAAAACTAAAATTTTGAAACGATGAGAACGAACAAAAATTTGGCTTTCTGCAGTTCAATTTATAAAAAAGGCAGCGAAGAGAACAGCTGTCATAATTAACCTCGAAATTTTCACAAAGTATGTATGATGCATGCGAAGATAAAATTTTGGAATAATGTAGAACAATTTGCATATTTCGTATTTTGCAAAAGAAGGCTGTTAGAACAACTTAAATTACCTCGAAAACAAAATCGAATTTTGTTCAAGCGGCGGCGGTGTCTTAATAAAAAACGATGTTTTTTGGCAATTCTTTAATATCATTTTATCTTATTATCTAGATAGTTTTCTCCACTTGTTAGGTCAATGATAACACTTGCAATTCGAACAAAAGTCAAATTTATTCCAAAACCTTTACAATATACATAATCTGGTTTTCGTTACAACTTCTTCAGTGGAGTAAAATTGACATTTATTTTGTGTCAAATTATAAATAAATAACTAGCCATGCCTATCAACAAAATTATCTACAGACAAAGAAATTCAGTGATATATAGGATTATGTTTACAACATAGTGGAGAATTTAAGATACATATTTTGAAATGTAAATTTATAATCATAACACTAATGCCCCTTATATCAATGTATTTTTTTGTCAAGCTCTAACAATTCTGTTCAAGGACTAGGGAAAAAAATGGCAAAAAAACCTAGTCAAGAGCTTATTTTTATAAAATTCAGGCGTGATTAGGTGATTAAATTATTATAAATAATACTAAAATTTTCTATATCAGTTCTAAAATTGACCGCGTTATTTTCTTTTTTAATGTATATCATTTCATATATTAATCTTTTATTATAACTATTTTCTTTTTTTAAAATCTTAACATTTTCAAAATCAAAGTTATGTCGTAATTCTTTAGAATGCTTAGACAACGCAGTTTCCGCGGTTATGTTATGCGTTACAGAGTATTGATGATTATACAGTCGTTTTGACGACTGACTGTCTTAAAAGAAAAGTAAAATTTCCCATTTCAGTCATTGTATGGGGCAGTATGTCATCTAAGGGTGTAGGAAAAACTTCACTTTATTGACAGAATAGTGAATACAGACAATTATTTAGAGATTTCAGAAGAATCTCTTTTACCGATTATGGAGAATCACTCGACATCAGGGCAAGATTTTGTCTTTCAGCAAGATGGCGCGTGGTGTCAGACGTCGAAAAAGGCTTTGAAATGGATGCAAGACTAGAGGATATCAGTTTTGTGGTAGATTTCAAACAGTCCTGATTGATCTCCAATTGAAACTTTGTGGCATGAGATGAAGAAGGCGCTCCAAAAACATCCCGTAAGATCAATTCCTGATTTGAAACAAAAACTTCAAGAAATATGCGATTCTTTTACGTCAGAGTTTTGCCAAAGCTTAGTTCACACAATGCCACAAAGACCTTCAGATGTTGTGACAAGAAAAGGTGATGTTACCCAGTGGTAATTTGTAATGTAGTTTTAGTCTCATTATTTGTCATGTTTCGTTTGTTTTAGTTAATTACTTTAGTTGAATAGGTTTCTTTGTTATCACGATTTTTTATAGATATAAGATTTTGAAATGTTGAATTGATAAATAAAACAAAAACATCCATTACTTATGTACATACATATATGTATACTCGTATTTGTACTTTAGAAGAGAATTTTTGGAAAGTGAAACGTTGGGCCAACTGACATGAGAAGGGGCTCGTATATAAATATCCATCTTCTACATATAGTGGATTATGAAATAGGTTATAACGTAGCAGCTTAACTCAATACATTTTGTAAATTTATAGATTTTATCGTCGTATTTAAATTTAACGAAATAATCAAATCAATTCGAACATAAATATCGAACATTGAAACTAGAAGGTTTCAATTTTCGTTTCGTACGACAAAAAATTTCGCTCCTTGGCGTCTCGATATTGAATTTCTACATACATATTTCCCAAACATTTCTACATCACCTCATTCTATAAACGGTCCCCTGGAGGAAAACAAACAAATTCCGATATCCAATTTTCCCTTATGCTATGCAACGTTCTTCATAAATCAAAATCCAATCAGCGAAAAACCAATCGACAAACGAGAAGACGTGCGCGACACATCGTCACACTATTCGATACAACCGATACTGGAACTGTAACTCGTGAGAACAAACTAAAAGGGAACAGTTGTCGAATTAGTATAATATACATCTAAGAAAATTCTTAAATCTTGCAAAGCTTTTTGTTTTTTTTTTTTTTTGTTACGTTTAGTTTAAGTTTATATTTGTTGTCAAAATTTATTAATTGTAAATTCAAGTAATGAGCAAATATTTGCAAGTGAAAAATAGCAATGTAAAATAATAAAAAGTTACAAATTATTTTCGGAACCAAAGCAAAGTACCTATATAATAATTGAAAATATTTTAATAATTTATAAATAAATTTTGCATTTTACAGGAAGTTTAAATTTGGCAAGCCGTTCGGATAGGCCTGCTGATGATCTCAGTAAAGTGACACTTGTTTCCCGTAGAATTGTAAAATTTGCCACCAACGCCCATTTGCTCTATTATGATCAAGTCTCGTTCCATTAGTATGTCAACAATATAAACAAGAATCAATTAACGAATAACTCATATTATTGAACTACAGACTGAAATAAATCGGCCAAATAACAATCTTCCTTGTTTTGTGTTTATTTATGATGATTTTTATGTAGCCTGCGACCATTTTCTTTATAATTCAAAACTCTGCAGCTATATCCTCGAGTACCGTAAAAGAATCTAGCGCTACGTTCTGCAAGAATCGATTTGTAGTGCAGGCGGTTACCGCGCTAGACCATGAAATGAAGATAAAGAAAGTAATTGAAAAAATAGCGTAAATTGAACATTGGCTACTGTGTTAAGGTTTCATGAAATTGGGTGAAGAATTTACTATTGAATTAGAATTAGAATTTGAGTTGAGTGTGATGTCGCACTGCGACCAAATGATCTATTGTGCCCCCCCCCCCTCACATGAGCCACATGTTGTTGGTATTTGTCCCCAGCTATAGCTCCCCATCCAGTCCAAGGGCTTTAATAAACTGCAATAGCTGTGATAGTTTCAAGAAGGTATTTTCCCCTCGTCAATGCCATCCTTACCAAAATGACTGGCGCGAACCGCTGCAATAGCCACAAGTTGGATATCAGATGTTTCGGATTTTCGTTTTCCGACCCGCAAAACCTGCAGTTGCTATTGTTTTTCAGACCTATCCTTGTCATGTGTTCCCCACGGTGGAAGTGCTCTATGAGAAAACCCACAAGTACACGTAGTTTATTCCTACTTAATTCTAGCAACGTCCTTGTTCCTTGCTTATCAAAGTTTCCAAGGAATACCTTGGAATGTTTCGGACCAGGAAGACTTCCCCAGAGAGTTGCTCTAAGTTTCTACTCCCTGTCCTTGACTGCTCCTTCATAGGTGCTCATTCCTATTCCGCAAAATGGTTCCGGCCCCACAAATGATGTTGTGGCGGCCTTGTTTGCTAATAAATTAGCTTTTTCGTTGCCACTGATTTCAGTCTGCCCTGGTACCCAGCATAGTAGTAGCTGCTTGATTGTCGGAGAAAATTGCAATGCTTTGCTTCCGATAGTTCCTATCAAGATTTAGTTGAGCACATCTTCCAATAGCATTGATCTCTGTCTGGAGGACGCTGGGATAACTTCCCATTGGCTCGGAGTATTTAATTCCTGGTCCGAATACTCTTGTACCTGTTCCCTTATCAGTCTTGCAACCGTTCGTATGCTACTTAATCGTATTTGCCTTTAGGGAGTAGGTGCATCGATCTCCTTCCCATTCTCCCTTATTGCTTAGCTTTGTGAGTAAATTCTTCTCGAAGCTATACTTCTGAAGAGACTAGACTGAAGAGTGCGGAGAGCTCCGCCAGAGATGAGCCAGCTCTCTAGCATGGCATCTCAGACCCACCAAACCCCACTTTGAACAGACGGTAAAATGCTCTATGGGTAACACCCTCCCCTACTTTGTGTAGGGATGTAAGATCTAAAATGACCTCCAAGGCCGCGGTTGGGCATGTTCTCATGGCGCCAGTAATGCACACAACAATTCTTGATTGTTACCTGTGCGACTTTTGGGAACTAGGTTATCACCCCGTATGTTACCGTAGGTCTCACTATACTGATGTACAACCATCGCAGTATGCTTGGGTTGCAGCCCCAAGTTTTGCCTGGTAGGTTCCGACATATCAATAAGGCTCTTGTTGCCTTATTCATAGTCAGTTCAATATGCTTGTTCCACAGAAGATTTTTGTCTAGTGTTATTCCTAGGTACTTGACCTCTGTTTTACATTCGATCACTATTGCATCCAGATGGATGTCTCTCATGCCCGAAAGTTTTCTCTTCCTAGTGAAAGGTACAATCGTGGTTTTTGTCCAGTTGATGCTCAGCTCCACCGATCGACACCATACACTAGTGATTCTAAGGCTAGTTTGTATCAGGTCATAGAGAAATCCCTCCTACTTGCCTTTTGCTATTATCACAATGTCATCGGCATAACCTATGCAGTATACACCGAAAGCATTCAGCCTGTTAAGCAGTTCATCCACTACTAGGCTCCAGATTAAAAGCGAACAACGTCCTCCCCTCTCCCCCTCCGGGGTGTTCCATAAGTGGTTCTGATTCTGATAGTCTATTTGCCTATCGTTGTCCTAGCGGTCCTCGTGGAGAGCACCTAACCCATCCATCGAGTTACTGCTTTACCCACTCCCTTTCCTTGCAGTGCTCGTCTGATCGCGTAATACGACGTGTTATCAAACGCACCGAAAATGTCTGGGAAAGCACAGATAGCTGTTTCTTTTTCATCCAGAGTTTTCAGTATCATGCAAGTTAATTCATTCAGGGCAGTCTCTGTCGATCTGCCAACCCTGTATGAATGCTGGCTTTTGTGGAGTGAAACTTCCTTTATGACTTCCATTCTAATATAGTTATCTATTATTTTCTCCATTGCCTTCAATAGAAAAGACATCAAACTGATATTATGTCTAAAGGATTTGGGGTAAGTTTTGCGGTATGTATCCCAGTGCCAGACTGCTTCTTGCTAGATTCACAAGAGGCCGTATTACTTCTTCCAGTACTTTCTGCAGGAATATGGGGAAGATTACATCCGCTCCCGGTGATTTCTAAGGTTGTAAGGTGTTTATCGTCCACTCCATCCGCTTTCGCGTACACATCCTTCTGGCAAGCTCCTAATTCTCCCATTTGGGCGCGCTGGAATTTGCTCTTGTTGCTTCCAGATCTGTTTCGTTGCTATCGGGAAGGTGTGTTTGTAGGAGTAGGTTGCCCTCTCCGTTTCGCCTTCCTTGTAGCTGCCATCTGGTCTCTGCAAAGTAGCGTTGCTGCTACTGGAGTGGAAATGACATTTTCACAAAATCTCCTAGTTTTGTCTTTTGGCCTTTCTAATTTCCTTGTTGTATGTAGTCAGCTTTTCTCTGTATTTCTGCCAATCTCCGTCGACTTTTGCCCTGCTAATCAGGCGATGGACCTATGCTCTGAGGTTGGCTAAAGTTTTATTCCACCAAGGGGTATCCTTGGCTAGTCTTCTCGAGGTTAGCGGGCGACTGACTTCAAGGAGCATTGTTATAGGTCCGCTAAAATGCTCCAGATCCTGTTCCAGTTTAAGAAGGTGTGTTGTCCCGCCTGCATAGGGTGTATTTGAAATAAAAATAAAAATTATGAAAAATGGAAACATATTAGTTTATTAAACTTAAATTCAAAATATTTTGCACAAATTCCTTCCCAGACCCGACAAAAAAAATATTTATAAAATATCGCTACACCTGCTCTGGGCTAGATATACATATTTGTTAACATGTTTACAACTAAGAAACTATCTTTATTTCACAACAAAAGTTTTACTTTTACTACAGTTAAATTACTCAATCGTTGTTTAAAGTACGCGTAAGTCCATAGATTTGGTACAATTAAAATAAAAGTTCCTTTATTAATTAGTCTCCGATAGTATTTTTATACGTAATCGGCGCATATTACAATTTTAATTTTGGCATTCATGGCGTAATTGAACAAATTTTTTTTGGTTTTATATTCTACATAATTGTATCTTACCATTCTTAATATTTTTTACTTTTATTTCAAATACCTACATCCTGTATTTAGCTGGCTCAGGTTGTCTCTCAAACAACTGTTGTAGAGATCCAGTTTGTTTTCCTGGGGTTTCTGCCATGGGAGATTGAGGGATCTAATCCCTCTAAAGTAAACTCTACTATCCTGTGGTCTGACAGGGAGGGTTCAGTTGAAATCTTCCAGTTGAACTACTTAGACTAAATGCTAAATGTTATATCTAGTACTTCCCTCGTTACCCTCGTTACAAACGTTGGTGCTTTTCCCACATTAAGGATTTGGAGATTAGAAACTAGTAAAAATTCTAAAAGGGACTTACCTCTTTCATTGATGTTGGTGCATCCCCACATGACGTGATGTGCGTTGGCATCACATCCTACTAACAACGGCAGGTTTTTGCTGCAGCAGTACCTCACTACTTCTCTTACTTCTGATGGCGGTGATGTGGTTCCATCGTCGGCGAAGTATGAGGCAATTACGATGCCTCGGTTAGTGCCCCCGATGTCGAGGTGTACCATGACTGTTGTCAGATCCCGAGTCATAAGTTCTGAAACACACACATGTCTAATGTCATTCCTAATTAGGATGCAGGCCCTAGGATGTTCCTGCCTGTGATCGCATATTATCTGTGAGTTTTTACACGACAGACCTTTAATCTGCCCTCGATTGATCCAGCGTTGACGAATGTTGTTGCAGCTATAGCTGAAGCTCCCCTAGCATGCTGCAAGTTAATTTGCGGCAACCTGCTGAAGGTACTTACTGGGATGGAGGGCCACGTGCCTCCAGGTCTGCAAACTGCTCTGGTGTTGGAGTATCTTGTCCTTCTGAATCGGATCTAATGTACCTTGACAGACCGCCAAGGTTTGCTCGCTAATCTCCAATTGTTCCACCAGAGTTTCAGAGGTAGTCTGCTTAACTTTTGGCTTTCCTTGGCCATTCTTGAGTCCTGATACGGGGATCCTCGCAAACCTATAATGTATGGTGCATTTCTTAGCCAATATCGCCTCACACGACTTGAGGTCAATCCTCTTCCCAATGGTGAGAACTTGTCCGTGACCTTCGTCTTTAGTGTTCATCACTTTCCAGCAGTCTGTCTGGAGTTCTGGGTTCTGCGTCTCAATTAATCTGAGCAGTTTACCCGCTTCTTGACCCTTCCTTCTAGGGAAGAATGCTGTTATGACGTGGGGTTTGGGGAAATCGTCTCCTTTCCTCGTCACCCGTTTCGGTCTTTTCCACGAAGAGAGACCGTTTGCTGTTTGGTCAAGCCAGTTGACCGTTTGCTGCGTCTCACAGTCTACTAGCACCATTCCCTGATGGAAATGTATGTCGGCGAACTGCAGACCCTTCACCGTACTTTTCACAATCGCCTCCACCAGAGCTTCTCCTAACGAAGACAACAGGTCGGCGTCTAACATTACCAGAGGGTACTGCTCTGGTAATATGCCTACCTTTATGATTTCCGCAGCTGTAGCATAACTGGTGGCTTGCCCAACCTTGCCTGCTGCACCGGAGGTAGTAGTGAAGGGTTTAGTCCCCCTCTTCTTGAGCCGCTTGGTTTGATGAGATGTCCTCACTGCCCCGTTTGCCGTTGCAGGGGTGGCCTTCTGCCTTTCCTGCTTGTACTGGTCTACTTTTGCCCCGGCTTCCTCAGGTTTTAGTCCCTGTTTAAGGTAGCGAAGGTACCACTTAACGCCTGCTCCACTGAGGCCTTTTCTCTCCGGTCGTCCAAGCCTCCAGGTTGTTCTAAACTAGGTAGGGGTGTCGTAAAACGAGCCTTCCTTACCTTGGTGCCGGTGGCGCTAGTAGAGGGTTTGTCTCTACTTGCAATCCCGGCAGTCTGGGCGGTAACATCCCGCTCTTTAGATTTTGGTTCGATATTCTTCCTCATGTTGAACCCCACTAGTAGTGGAGGAAATAATACCCCACCAGTACAGAGCTCCGCATGTAGGGGGAGGGGAGGGTGAATACAATGGGGTTCCCCTGATGCCCCAAGGTTGACGACCTCGCAGACTAGTCTTCTATCTAGCCACGCATCCCTTCGACCGGAGCCCTTGGACTTAAGATTCAGGGTTTTTGTGAGGTTGTCTCCTCTCGATCCCGGGGGTCAAGCCAAGATCTCCCAACACCCCATGCTCGCGAGACATGACCACGATAGCATGGAGTTGCCTGGTATAACGGACAGATGACATGTCCGTCCGGAGCCGTTTAAACCTGGTGCAAAACCCTTAGCCACGACACGACGCTACCGTCGGCGTAGCTTCCTGTATCCTTAATGCGCACAAACCCCATCACCAGCCCCATCACCTTCGTCATGGTGTGGATACAGCGATGGAATGGCGAATTTACTATGCACCAATAAAAGTAGTACAGAGTACACAACCATTATTGACCTATTAAATCCAAAAGGCAAAGCGTTTTGTTTTCTTTTGTTCTTTTCCCTGTCGTTGCAAATACTTTATATATTCAGTTTAATTATCCGTTCCTTAATATGCATAAGTATTTTGCACCTGTTTGAATCATATGTTAACTGAGAATGAAAACGTTTGTAAACTGTTTCTGTTTGAACGTTTATCTACTGGAATTACTGTTAGTAATTTTTTGTTTTTAAGTGGGTACAGAAGCCTTGCAGAAAAAGAAAAATACAATTTTGAAATATGTTCGCAGTTTAAAGTTTGATGCTTTGTTAATTGACTAGATTACATTAAAGGCTATGATCACCAATGAAAGCCTTGATAACCTTCAATAATTCCATCACATCCCTAATACCCAATTTACTCATAATGGTGGTTTCAGCTTAAATGCCGTTTGCTACGAAATTGACAACTATCTAATCCCATTTTTTAGAGTCATCGTCGATTTGAAAGGCACCACAGTAATCTATCGTAATTTGTGCGCTCAGAAGAAAGTTAGCACCATATTGTTCAAAATTAAAACCCCATCGCAACTTTTAAAATACTAAATTTCAATCATATCGAGGCCAACGCTGAATTAATGAAAATTTATTTTCTTTGTGGCAATAACGGGCCAATATCACGGCCAGAGCAACGCTACAACGCTAAACAAACTGCTAAATTGTAAATTATGGGTTACTCCTCCGTCCCGGCCTTTTTCAAATTTATTAAACTGATATTGTTGTTCCTGTTGTATGACTCTCTCTTATCCTGGTTAGGTATTATGAAATTATACTGCAAATTGTTATGGATAGGCGTGAAAATATTGTAAGATTGTTTAATGTAAAAGTTAGAAGGGCTAATCCATCACGTCATAATTTTAAACTATGTGTATACGGAAGGTTATAGAAAAATTGTAACCAACATTTTTATATACGTAACGTATTTTTAAATTTATTGTAGTTAGGTATCATACATTATTATTGTTTAATGGCAATGCTCTATTTTCGCAATCAGAATGGTGGAAGTTTGGACGGCATTAATATATTTCATTGTTATCAATATCTAACACCTTCAAGACCCACTTCAGGCAATAATCAGTATTCCATTAGATTATATACCTAATTACAATGTAATTGAAAAGCAGATTATTTTTACGTTTCGTATACCTACTGTTAGAATTTGATGTCATTTTTTCAAATTAAAATAATTTTTAACTTCTAGATACGCATGTGCAAGGAATATCTTTTCTGAGTTGTAACAATCCACTACCAGATACATAACCACACTTTCATGTTTTGGTGAATTGTATACCATTTTATGTGTATAATAAAGCATTAAGTTAAAAAAAACAGTGTTTTCGATCAATTAACCACAACATTTTTGGTTCAATCGAGTCGGATATACACACGTTGGTGCATCAGAATCATCATTACTAGAATATCGAAAACATAACCACAGGGCAATAAAACTACGTACGCTACCACTTGCATAAAAAAGACAGGTAGGGGTAGTCCATAATATTACATACATGTATGTAAGTCATTTTTCCTTTCTCTATGTGAGTTTGTGCCATGCAAAAACATTATTCAGTGTTGAAATAATATATACTTAAACACAAATCATGTCTGTAGAAACGTTAATAAAAAAGCGTAGTGTGGTGAAGGCACAAGTAACATTGTTTGAAGTTTTTCAACGATTTTTCAAATAAAATTGAACAAGCGTCAGATAAAATTTCTGTACTAACTGAATTAAAAATGCGTCTTTTTCGCTTTGAATCATTATTAGAACGGTTTGACAATATACAGAATGATATTGAAATATTGCACGACAACAGTGAGGTACCTACAAGTTGCTGAGCGCGAATAAGTTGAAAATAATTTTTATAGATTACTGTCGAGTGCTAAAATTAAAGTAAATTTGTACGTTGAGACTGTTGATGTGAATGACAACAGTGCTGAGTCCACTCATGCATCGGATGTTTATGTATTAAATAACATAAAATTGCCACAAATTATTTTGCCTAAGTTTAATGGAAATTATGACGGCTGGTTGAAGTTTCCCGATACTTTGGAGTCTCTAAAAAACAAAAACGACAATATTAATAATATCCAGAAATTTCATTACTTTCGAGCGTCACTGTCCTTAGGTCCTGCTCAAATAATTCGTTCATCGGAATTTACTGGGGATAATTACCAATCAGCTTGGGGTTTAATATGTGAGAAATATAATAAAAAACTATTGATTCAAAATCGCGTAAAATCAATATTTAATCTCAGTAATATAACAAAGGAATCGGCATTAGATATCCATAAGTTACTACATAATTTAGCAAAATATGTGCGCTCACTATAACTGCTAGGACAACCAACTGACAGTTGGGACACGTTATTGGTTTACATCGTAACAGACAAACTAGACAAAAAAATTCTACGTGATTCGGAGGAACTCAAACCCACTGAATTTTCTACAATAGAAGAACTAGAAACGTTCTTGAGAGGAAAGGCGAACCTCTACGAAACTCTGCATGCAAATCAAACGCGATCACGGGAAGAAGAACGCACAGCTGTAATCACAACAACCGATTTTAATTGTATAATTTGCAATAAATACGATTATCAAATCTACAATTGCACAGAATTTTTGAATGCATCAGTAAATTCGCGTCTCGAGTTAATTAAAAAGCGAAAAGTTTGTGTCAGTTGCCTACGCAAAGGTCATTTTAGTAAAGACTGCAAACTGGGAACTTGTAAGGAATGCGCAGCAAAGCATAATACGCTGCTACATCTTGAACAGCAACCGAAATCAGAACAGCCACAAGGCAACGAACTTCAAGCTTTAACAACGTCTAACATTTCCGTACCACATGTATTACTATCAACAGTTATCATAAATGTTTCGAGTGAAGATACAACATAATTTCGACAGCGTAGAGATTTTATGCAAACAATTGTGTTTAAAGTTAAATCCAATAGAAGCACCTGTCATTGGTATTAGTAATCTTTAAATATCACACATTCCGTCAAAATTAGAATTAAATCACGATACAACGCCTATGAAACAACTGTACAATGTTTAGTTTTGTCAAAAATCACGGGGCAAATTCCAGCACAGACTATTGACATCTTGAATATGCAAATTCCTCAAAAAATATTCTTAGCAGATCCAAATTTCAACAGATTGAGTAATATTGATATTCTTATAGGAGCAGAATTGTTTTGGAAAACTTTTACAAAAACTTTAGAAATTAGATCTCCAGTACATCCTCTACTGCAAAAAACTTTATTCGGTTGGGTAGTACATAACTGGTCCATTACAACAACCGACACCCACTAGATAGACATTCTGCAATCTAGCAGTTGACAGGTCAAAGAATTAGGAACAACAAAATTCCACTAGCTTGAGACAAGATTTAGAAAAAATGAGGATATGAAACAGCGTTATGTTTAGTTCATGGAGGAAGACGAAAAACTTGGTCACATGTCGGTAGACACCAAAATAAAAGATGACCACAATAAACATTATTATTTGCCTCATTTTTGCATAATAAAAAAAGAAAGCTGAACGACAAAATTGAGAGTTGCGCTTAATGGTTCTTTGAGATTTTCAAACGGAAATTCATTAAATGATCAGTTATAAGTAGGACCCGTTGTTCAACAAAATCTAACATCCATAGTAACCTGATTTAGAAAGCATGGGTTTGTCATGACGGCAAATATAAAGAAAATGTATAGACAAATCAGGATGCATGAGGATGATCAAGATCTTCAGAAGATACTTTGGCGAAAGATGAAAGTCAAGCTATACAAACGTACAAGTTGCACCCAGTAACGTATGGAACTGCATCAGGTCCTTATTTGGCAAAGAAATGTCAAGAACAATTAGTCATTGACCATCAAAAAGAGTTTCTACTTGAGTTCTACATAGTGCAGAATGATTTTTATGTTGACGATCTTTTGACAGGAGCATCAACAGTAAATGAAGCAGTAACCATTAGAAGAAACATTGAAGAATTCTTAAGAAAAGGAGGATTTGAACTATTTAAATGGCCAGCTAATAACCAAAGCATCTTAGCAGATTTAAGTAAAGAAGGAAATAACATGATACAAATAGACAAAAATGAAAACTTTAAAACGCTAAGCTTATTTTGGAATTCCACTACAGACACTTTCCAGTTTAGTATTAAGGTTGATACAAAAAATACAAAAAGGTTTATTTTATCGACAATCTCAAGATTATTTGACCCATTGGGCTTAGTTAGTCCGATAATTGTTAATGCAAAGTTAATAATGCAATACCTTCGGCAAGCAAAGGTGGGTTGGGATGAACCGCTACCAGAAGACATCTACAATCTGGCTGCAATTCCAGAGGCAATTCACGGCACTAAATGACCTCACTATACCAAGACAGGTAACTCTTAAGAGGTTTATAAACATAGAACTACACGGTTTTTGTGATGCGCCGGAGCGCGCTTACGGCGCATGTGTATATTATAACGACATATTAGAACGCTTCACATTCACGAGTGGCGCCTCTCAAAAAGGTTACACTACCAAGACTAGAACTGTGTGCAGCTGTTTTATTAAGTACAGTAATGAAGCAGGTAATAATACACATACAGTTGAAACTCAAAGATGTTTGTTTATGGACAGATTCAACAATCACATTAGCTTGGATAAGATCACATTCACGAATACGGACGACATTTGTTGCAAACAGAGTCAGCAAAATTCAAACCAATTCTGACTGAAAGGATTGGCGTCATGTCAGTGGCATTAAAAATCCAGCAGACATCATAACCAGTAGTGCTCCTCTCGATCTGATAATTCACAAATGTGGTGGTATGGCCCTGAATGGTTAAAGTTAGATTAGTCGCAATGGCGGGTCCTAAACGTCAAAGTTGACATGGAAGACATACCTAAGAGAAAAAGCAACACATTAGTATTGGTGGCACAAAGGCCTCATGAAGAGTTTCCAATATTCGCAAGATGTTCTACACTTCATAAATTAACACGTATTGCTGCATATTGTTTGAGGTTTATCAGTAACATATCAAATAAAATGTCTAAAGTTACAGGTTTAATATCTGTTGAAGAATTACACAAAGCCAATTTATGTTTGATGAAATTAGCACAAAAAGAATCATTTGGCAGCAACAGAAATGAAATTAATTCCAGTAAACAATTGAAAGGTTTGAACCCATTTTTTGATGATGTAGGTATTTTAAGAGTCGGGGAAAGATTGACCTATTCGAATTACAGTTATGGAAAGAAACATCTCATAATTTAACCACAAAACGTACACTATATATATATTATATTTTATTTTGAATGCCAATATATATATGTATAATATACATACCAATATGGGAAAAAAGTTTGGCTTTAACCATTTAATAATATGCCCAGTTATCGGGTAGATTTCTTATAAGCTTCTACTTGCTGATAAGTATATTTCTATAATCTGTAAAAAGTAGTTGTCTTAAAAGTATATATTCATTCGAGTATATATTTTCAAGCGTATTGGGGATGTAATCATAACAAATGTATAGTATACTGCATCTATCTTGTAATCATTAGAGTAAGATCTTAACGTATTTGATGTTTTGAAGTCTTTAGTATGACGATTTCACAATATGAAATTACAGCATTTGTGGAAGCGCAGGTTTGTTAGAACAATTTCGCAATACATTTTGTTATAAACCACATTCAACAATATTTTTTACTGTATCTGTTGGACACTCAATTTTTATAATCTAAAATTATTTTTAATACATTTGACATACTCAAGAAATTTTTCAAGCTTCTATGCATTGAAGTGAAAGACAAATTCATTTCAAAATTAGAATCGAGTTCTAGAATGTTTTGATACAGTCTGATGATGTAACCATGTAGTGTTAAAGTAACGGGACCATGTTGTATTTCACCCTTGTATTTGCCTGCATTGTATTTTGCCCTTTCTATTTTATTTGTGGATATTTAATAATTTTGTTAAACTGTAGGACATATTAAACTCGAAAAAATGATTTGATTATCTACATCATTTTCTGAAATTAAGAAATGTATACCTAATATAGCAATTATACCTTACATTTATCAATTGTAATTTCCAAAAGGTGCCTATATTTTTTTACTTAAATGCAATTACTTCCTCTAGTCGACATGTGATTTCATATTTTGCAATTTGAAATATTTATTTAAGTAACTCAGTTTGGTGGCGCTTGTGACAATGAAATTTCACTAGTATTCTTTATGTGATCAATGCCTTACAGTACATGTATGTATTTTATTCCGTCTGTTAAGAATTATTTGCTTATAATAATAAATAATAATAATAATAATAATAATAATAATAATAATAATAATAATAATAATAATAATTTTCTCCAATAGACATATCCGAAGAATTAAAGGTAAACTTTCAGAATGCAGCACCCCAATTGACTCCCCAGGTGGAAACGACGTACGTAATATCTTTATGAAAACAGCTTTTAATTATTTATAACTTTATTTAGTGACAGCATTAATACAATGTTTATATTATTATATGTTCTTTTTTTAATTACTATAACAACTTATATCTGTAAATCAAATTAGTTTATCTCTTTCCCTAAGATCACTTACTCAATATATGTATGTCTTTAAACCAAATCGGTGGTTTAACTGTTCGTTTAGGTCTTTGTTTGTGCATATCCGTGTTGTTGTCCATGACAGCATTAATACTATGTTTATATTATTCTATTCCTTTTTTTTTAATTACTATAAAAACTTATATCATAATAAAAATGAATTCAAATGCAATTTGATTAGTGTCAAGTGTCAATCACAATTAGCAATTAAATTCTTACGTCGATTCTGTTAAATACATACATATGTTTAATGTTTACATGTCAACATTGTGTAAAAAATATATAGCAATCTAATATAAGTTGTTGTTAGTAACATAATAATTGTGCAGTAATATCGTCTACCGTAAACGTAAAAATTAAAAGGGTGTTAAAAATGATCCACTGTGTTTAAATTCAAGATTCCAGTTTAAACAAATTGTTTCTCAGTTTCAAACACGGTTTTTTTTAATGGTCGTCATTTTCGAACACAATTTCTTTTTGTCTATGATCATTATCGAAGTGGTAATAAAATTGATGGTGTATGGGTTTACTAGGGTAAGAGTTACATAGAAGAATTTGAAGTTGAGTTTCCAGCTTACTTCTGATGTGTTTTGTACATACATAAACTAAAGGATATATTTTAAATTAACCTTTTAACAAACAAAAAGTTAATAACAAAAACATAAACGTAATTCAATTTGCATAAAGAATGGGAATTTGTATACCCAAAACCAGTTACGGCAATTACTCAATATGACCACCATTTTGTTTGAATTAAAAGATGCACATTTGGCTACTAGGTACGATTTTTCTTTGCGAGTGTACATAGAATTTAAACCCGAATGCTCATCCCGTATTTTATGCGCAGATGAGGCACATTTTATTCTGAATGGTGGAGGCAATACTCAAAACTGTAGAATCTGGTGTGCAGTAAATCCACAAGAAATAGTTCAAGAAGGTCTTCATGACAAGAAAGTTACCATTTGGTGCAGTTTTACATCTGATTTTATCAATGGTCCGTATTTCTACGAAGAAATGCAGAATAGAGAAGCCGTATCTGTAACTGTCAATGGTGAAGGATACTTGCAAATCTTAAAAGATTATGTTATTCCACAGGAGCAAAACGAGTACGACGGAATTAGAACCATCATTTTTATGCAGGATGGACAATCACTCGCATATTTTCCGACCAGTCAAGGAATTGTAAATAAGAGTTTTTCAAGATCGTGTGTTAAGCATACATTTCGCCAATTCACGGCCACCAAATCACCTGATCTTAATCCAGCGGTTTACTGGCTGTGGGTATATTTATAATGTTTAGTATTTAGAAGACGACCAACAAGTCTACTAGAGTCAAACGGCAAATTTACGGGGCAAATTGGTGCAAATCAGCGAGATGTGTTATGGAACGTGTATACAATTTGGAAGAAAGGTTACAAGAATAGAATGGAGGTCTTCTTGTGCAATTACCGCAACTGGTTTTGAGCATACTAAATCCCATTGCCTAAGCAATTAAATTTCGTTTATTTTTTCTTATTAATTTAATTTGTTAAAAAGTTATAATAATTTAAAATATATCCATTACCTTATGATTCCATAGAACACCGGCTGTGTAGCGCAGTGCCTAGCGCGCTCGCTTCGCAGTCTGGTGGTACCGGGTTCGGGTCCGGTGCGTTCCTTCTGAATTTGGTTTTTATTATTAGAACAAGGTACAGGATGAGTATGAAGATGTTTAGTTGAATTTATCGTACGCAGCTAAGAAAGCAAAAGCTTCTACGACAGAAAATCTGAACCAGTTGTTAAGAAATGCTCCGGATGACTTATATTTAGCTATAAAGTAATGAAACCTATAATTTACATAGAATGTATTTTTATTTTTTTTTAGATCGCCCCTGTCATTGGTGGTTTGAAGAGTTTTCGGAAAAATAATATATTGCAAATTTGGTATTTTTATAATATTGTAAATATTGTTACACACTGAGATTTTATAATGTTCCTTATAACGCACCCACAAGGATATAGTGGCCAATGTTTCCGCTGTATCTCAGCAATTGCATACTGTTGTGTTAGGTAATATGCTATCTATACTATTAAAGTTATTCATTCTAGATGTTGAACTTTCAACTGTGGCGTGTATTGTAAAATTCCATGTAATATTGCATAATTATGTTTGCACATGCGTTTATGTGTTTCCTTGCCTATTATAATATTATACAGATAGATGTGCGGTAAAGCCCCCATATCTTTTTCTACTTGATCGTAAGAGTATTAGCCTTTGCGGAGATTTATTTCTAGTCTGTCCATCTTTAAAGTAAGAAGTAATTATGTTTTATATAATAAAACAACGGTCGGTAAACATTTCTTTTGTGAAGATCGACTGCTATTTAAACAGTCAAGTCGTTACAAATATGGACATACTATACACGCAGTGATCAATTAGCTTTCTGGATGTCAGGTACTGTATCATTTGCCTGTTTAATTTTTCGGCATACGTAAGATAAATGGATGTCATTGTTAGCAATTTAATTGCAAAGTAATCTATAAAAGGCGTAATCGGTCATTCACATTAAGATGGTTACGTTCACAGTAGTTTAAACATAAAACTAACACTACTTGGTATTAATTTGTTGGTATTGTTTTGCATTTTATTGTTGATCCTTCATTTTAGAATTTAAATAGGAAATTTACTTTAGTAGAACATTGTATTGTTCGGCTCAGCTACGGAAACTTTAGGGTTAAATTTTAATGCTGCGTAGGTACTTTTGTTGAAGAGCGTTTTGTTTTTCATTTGGGGAGTCACGTACTCTGAAAGTTTCTAACTCCCAACAGTCAGTTTTTACTTCTTTTGTTAACAAATAAATAAAATAGTTGTGTATTTTATTTCTACGCTACTGTATAAAAATAATTATAAATTTGGCGCCGATTAAAATTGAAAAGCATATTTGTTTCTTGTTTTTTATTAATTTAAGCACTTTCCTAATAATAATCTTTATATAAACCCTAAGTGCAGTTGATGTTCTGACGATTTCGCGACGTGTTGGTAAATAGAGTCTCCTCTCTTCAGTTGTTGGAACCAATTTGTTAGAAACCATCCTCTCAATCTCCAAATATTCTGAATTTTTATCGAAAACATTTCTAATGCAGGAGTTATTAATTTTTAGTAATTATACCAATACTAAATATATGTAGGTATAATTAAGTGCTGCAAATATAAATATTGTCAAATGTCTCAACAAATAGTTAATTTAATTTAATTCAATGATTCCTTACACCGCTGGCGCTCGCATTGGACATTTTTAATTCCTTTCGATTTCCTTCATTCTAATCTTGTTACAGAATATATTATTTGGCAAATGCCGCCATATCGGTTGTTTACGAATTTAGTACTGCCATATGAGTCCCAGGATGCACTAGCATACGGAGCTAATATTTTGCGTACATTTGTCTCTATATGAAATGGTCCCATTTGACATACAAGATGAATTTTGGGTGCAAATTTCACGCGAAAACTTATTAGTTGAGTTATTTGTCGAATCAACCCAATGAATTTTTAAATAAGCGTTATTTGTAGTTTTTACTTTTAGCAGATGAACTAACACTACACTCTTGTCTAGATTTTATTTAATTTTCTATATTAAACGTTATATTATACGCAGTTACATTAGAAATGTTACACTCAGAAAGAGCAATTCGTTCAACTTGATTTTTTGGCATCAGAATGACTATATTTAAAGCACGCGAAGATAAGGTCAACTTTTTCTGACGGATACTTTTCTGTGAAAAAAATTCTGCTTTTTTGCGCAGAGATGCATGTTCATGGAAACTGACTAATATAGAAGAGTTTAGTTATTGCGTGTCCGTCTACAAGTGTAGAGCGTAATAAAATGCCTAGAGTTCGAAGATGTCAAAGGAGGAAAATTGTTGCCTATTGAGATCTTGGTTTGTCCTACCGCGAAATTGGCCATTGTGTCAATTGTACTGCAATGACGGTAATGCGTGTGTATCGTGTGTGGACAGATGGAGGTAGAAGAACACGAAGACGACCAACAGGTCAACCGAGGCGTACCACAGATCGTCAAGATAGGCGCTTCAGACATCTAAGTCTACCAGACTGTTTTGCGCGCAAAACTGCAACGCATCAAATCGCTAACCAATAGTTTCGAGAAAAAAGTGGGCCTGCTCCTGTGCGTACACTAGATCGCCACATTCGAGCCTTTGGACCTTTTTCCATACTGTCCACGATTAGTGCTCCTATTGACTGCGAAACACTGTCATCAACGCTTGAACTGGTGCAGAGAGCGGCAGCATTGGGAACCAGAATGGCATAATGTTGTCTACAGCGACGAATTACGATTCTGTATAGGTATGCACCATAGCCGAAGGTACGGTTTCTTGGACGTGTGCGCGGCGCAAAACTCACTGTGCGACGAACGCGGCGCACATGCGTTAGTATTTAAGTAGAGTAAAATTACATAAATGGTTTGTTAAGATGCGCCAACAGCGCATCCAAAGAGCACAACGAACTACGCTGAACTTGTGCGTCAAAACCTGATGGGATATGATTAGGAGGCAGACGTTACGCACAGCGTACAATGTGTAGTTGTTTTGTTTTACAAGCTGAAATGAGTCAAAAATTTTTGTCTGAGAAGGACGAGCAATTAATAGATCTCGGCAGAGAGTATCCTTCTCTGTACAAACGTAAAAGTCGGAGTTACAATGCAAAGTAATGCTCAATTTTTCTCCGAGTGAAATAGGATTCTTATGTTTATTACATATATGGTAGTTTTGTGACGTCTTCTTTTATATACCGCAAAACAGTTTGGAATAGCTCGGTAGAGAGCCTGAAATATTCACAAGATTTCTCCTCATTTCCGAATAGTCTCCCTTCCACTGTTAAATTAAAGACTCTCTCCGTTTCTGTTGCCATAAATATTTCACTGATTTTTTTGGTTGGTTTTTTGTAAGCCCATTGTAACAAACCCTCTTCCTCTTCTTCTTCCTCCTTAAGCAAAACTGCTATAGCAAATGTATCAGCTTGGCTTTGGAAATTCATTTTTCTACATTGCCGTCTACACGCCCTATTTCAGCAAGACAATGCACATCCCCATATTGCTCGTCGAACTATAGACTTTCTCCAAGAAGCAGGCGTTAATGATTTGCCGTGGCAATCTTTTATGCCGGATTTAAACCCCAATCGAACATGAGGTTTTCCTTGTTCTTTGTTGGTCTTTACCTACGAATCAAGATTGAACAATTAAATCTAACCCTCTTCTTGAGTGTCACCTTGAACTTTACTCTTTCAGTCCATATCCTTGCTATTGTAGGATATTTACTGATATCTAGTTGATACATATCAATTTGTTTACTTGTAACTTTTAGTTTTCTCGTTAAGTTGTTTTTTAATGTATTTAGTTTTATTATCGCGTTGATAATGACAGCATTTCTGTCGAAACGCGTTGGCAATTATCCAAGTGTTTGGTGTCCTGTGAGTAAATAGTGAATTAGTGTTCTATTTCGACACCAAGAGATCCAGTGAATATTTGTGGAAAGAATACTTGTGAAAACTTTGATCATGCTGTTTGAGTTTTTCAAATTTAACTATTGTACAATCGAGGTCAGTAGGTAATTGGCTTTGTCATAAAGTTAGGTGTTACTGTTTTAATAGTTATTATATTCTGAATTGTAAGTTAAATGTGCGGGTAAGGTTTGATCAAACTGCGTCCAATTCTTTCGGATTATTAGGTGCTAAGTCTGCATATTAATTATTCCGCTAAGCGAGCTAATCTTACCTTTTTTTTGACCTGAATTTTATATAGTTAAAACTCTGTTCTTTCGCTCTCTCTCTCTCTCTCCCCCTCCGCTTCACGGAGTATTAACCTATCTGCTTTTGAATAAACACCAATTTGTATTGTACTGCCGGAGTTTCTGTAAATCAACTACCCTCTCCCCCTTATTCACCTTCTGATTTCCGGAGCAAGCAACACTAGGTTCTTCGAAGACATTATTGGAAATCAGTGGCGCTACGAAGTACCATCTAACCCACACCGTCTTCACTGTGCTAGCTGCCTTCGAGGTTCCACAGGTAACGCCAGGTAGGTCGGAAGCGCTGGCAAACGCCATCGTACCCATGATTTTTCCCCCTTTCTTATATTATCTTTACTATATTTATGAAATTGGGCTACCGCTTACCGCTTCATAGCAGGCTGTCGACTTTCCACCACCTTCCACAAGCTTTGGCGCAGTTAGTCCACGAAGTTCAAATTGCTTGGAACGAGGTGCCACAAGTAGATACCAACCATCTCATTTTGTCGACACCTAGACGCGCACAGGGGTGTACTCAGCGACGAAGACACCAGTCATTATTAATTTTTTTTTCATGTTATATGTTAATAAAATTTCTTGCAAATGGTATGGTTCCATTTCTGATGTAAAACACATTGCCAAAAAAATAAAGTCAAACAAATGATTCCTTCAGGGTGTAACACTTCTACTGTTACTGAGTATGTAATGATATGATCATTATAATTACATTACAAACATACGAGTATTTACAGCTTCTTGTATTATTTACGTCTGTAATACTTGATTTTTACTTTTAGTGCTGCCATTTCTACATGTGTATCGTACGTTCAGCCAAATCCTAATAAAAATTGGTTTATTACTCGGTAATTATGCATTTTTTTCAAAATTTCTATTTGATTCTTAGGCTCAACAGCTTAAACGTACCGGTAATGAACAAACTCTTGGTTAGAAGTAACACTGTACAAGAAAGTTGCTAGTACTTCAATGACGTCCAAAAAATCATGTAAGTCACAAATTAGTGCGTTTGAGAATAATGAAGGAAAACTGTTTTAGATGAGATTTCACAATTGTAATTGGAAATTTTGCAGTGTACGCCTCAGGCAGTTTCAGTAGATAATCTTTTTGTATAATATGTGCATCCAGCTTTAAAACGAAATATGTTATTTCCATATAACAGCAGTTACAATTTTTAGCGTTAAATATTTAATATTCACGAAGGCCACATTATCTAGGCTAGGAGATCAAAATTCCTTTTATACAAAAACCAGTCATATCAAATATCCGCAAATGTCAATTGTACAGATATAGGTAACATTTTTAGTTTGTTTTCTCGAAATGATAGTTTTTAATAAAGATTATGATGTTCAGATTATTTAATAAAAATGGTACACTTTGGATTACCCTTCATTTAAATAAACACGTTTCCTCTTTTGAGTTTAGTTATTTAAATTGTAATACCATCACATTTAGAAAGGCTTTTTGACGGTGAAGATTCACAAAAAGCGATTTCTGTCATCAGAGGAATTCGTAGCGTAGAATTCAATAAGCGCTCGCCAGATACCGCGCGCACGTCGCGCGCTAGGCCAAGTTTAAACTATTTTATACTTGCAGATTACATTCATGCGGGTACATACGAGTTGGAGGAACGCTATCGACTTGAATAACTTTGATACGTTTCAATTTGCCACGTAGAAAAGTCGAGAAGTCGAAGTCGCTAGAGATGGAGCAACCCCTCAACAAGAATTCCAAGGGTACAGAAAACTGGAAGAGAATTTATTCTTACTCGCCCTCGTTAGCCAAGGATGGCTTTTATGTGAAATTATCTGCGGCCCTCTTTCTTATATTGCTTGTTTTCCCCGCTAGTTGCTAAAACCCGGGATTCCCCCGAAGAGGAATAAAGTGAATTGGAAATTATACCTAGCATGTAAAATATTAGCCATTATACGCGAAAAATAGAAAGGATGAAGAGGAAGAAGTCGTACAGATAACGGAAATGCAATAAGTTAAGTCGGTTAATAGTGAAAACTTTATCAGAATGTTCAAGTTATTTATTAAACGAACTTCTAATCTGATTTCTTTATTTCAGATCGTTCTCTAGGTGCAAATGTGTGTGTTAGTCTCTTTACTTTACTATTGACATTTAGATAAAGCTGGTTATAACGTCCAATTGGGAGAGCTGGACGAAAATATATTATGGATATTATTTGTGATAACATGTGCGGATTATGTTTTTATTAAAAGACTAAGCTATAATGAATCATAGACACACTGCTTGACAACAACAAATTTTATAAAATTGCGTTCTATTAAATGTTAAATTAAGTTAACAAATACACTTCAAACTAGAAACATTCACCATTCATACACACTAAAGACAACTTGTGTTTTTTTGTGAAAGAGTAGAAGAGATCAAGAAATGGATTAGCAGTGATAAGAAAAGTCAAAATAATTAACAATTAATTATTATTACTATTATACTTGTACATATTCATAAAGTGGTACGGCAGTAGTGATAATGTGGTACTAACTAATATAAGACATATATTAAAACACTTTCTGTATACTCGTTTAATAAATTGGAATTCAGAACAACTCGAAATCAAAGTCTAACAGTAGCCAGAAGTAGTGTCGCTGTTGATATTGCTCCGGGAGCATTCCTCGATGTTGGAAAAATGATATTTTTTACCTAATATCGCTAAAATTCGCAGGAAGAAATTCTGATATGCGCTAATGTTTTATACCTAAATTTTTTCATGTAAGTATCTACAGGGTGTCAAATGAATAGTGTCGGAAAAAAATAAACAGTATAAAACTAATATCACAAGAAGGGTAAATCCAAAAAAATTACGATCATATATTAAAATAATTTTTCCTTTAATAATTACCAATTTTGGTGAATATATTTTGTTGAATCCGCGCCTGACACATGTTTACAAGAAAAAAACGGAGGCTGCAAAAATTTCCAATAGACATAAACAGATATTTTTTATCAAGTTGAATGATCTGTAAATAAATGCTTATTGTACTCTATGAATGCATTTGCTTACGAAGCAGCTTTGCTGCTCTATGAACCGCACATGTGGTTTTTTCACAAATATTCTATTTATAACAAGGTCACACATTTACTACAGATTTTATTAATTTCGACCTGTTTTTCTTTCGTATGAATCAGGTGTTTTTGTTTTTCAACTTTCAATATTAAAGTACAACGACATATTATTACCTAATCTGGTAATTAATAATTTACTATTTGCGATCACGTTCGTAGTTAATAGTTTTTTTCTTTTCAAGTAATTCGTGGTAGTCTTGAAGAGAACTGTTTGATTAGAAACAGCACAAAAACTTAGAGTAGTAATGTCCGCAATTACTACCACGAACCAACGAACGCTTCTGTGCGGCGGCAAAACTTATCATAAGCTGGGCCGCTGTGACAACACAGTCTCGAAGAGCTTCAAGGTCTAAAATTTCCCGTCGACGATCATAACCAAATTTTTTCATATGTGTGTATATCCTCACAGGAAAATGTCTAACAGATTCAACTCGGGACTTCATGCTGGCCATGGAACCGTTCCTTCTCGCCCTGTCCAATGTGCAAATGCCTGTTTTAAATGTTCCCATACAAGACGGGCAACATGTGAAGGTGCCCCCCCCCCCTCCTGTGCATGAACTACATTTGCCGTCATACATGTCGTGGAATGTCATCCAAGTAATCGGGTAACGTATTTTGTAAATAATTTAAATGATCTACCGCATTGAATTTTTCGGGAAGTACATGTGGCCCAAATAAATGATCGCCTGATATTCCGACTCATACATTTATTGTTATCCTACATATGTTGAGATGACCTCTTGTGGGTTTTTATCGGCCCAGTGATAAATATTATGGTAATTCAGCACACTATTTTTTGTGAAGCAGTATTCATCGGATCGACGATTTGGAAAACGTGTTTCTGTTTGACGAGACCATTCACAACAGCAAACCCTTCGAGGAAAATCATTGTCTGACAGACGTTGGATTTTCTGTACGTATACGGGTGCAGTAAACGTTTTTATCCTATTTCTCTCTAGATTAAAATTACGTCAATGTACTCAGTATTCGTATAGCTTGCCATAATGTACACATAAGACAACGAATGCGAATGTAATTGACTCAACATTCTGCCTGTGTTGCCCATCCATTTATGCGTAGTGCTCGAATAACAGACCCGAACTGAAATTGAAAAATATTATTTTCTCGTTAGTGCGTTGACATAAAGTATTCATTTTTTGGAATTTAGGTTTCCATGCCATTAGCTTTAACCTCCTTTATTTTCATAGACTGTGCAGTAGACACCCCGTATACCATTGCTATTGAGTTTAACGCGTAGCGATATGATGGCGAACGTAATATTGCGTGTCCAATTGGGATTGCTGCTCTATTAACTGCATACTTAATAATAATAATAATATATGGCTTATTGCCCAACAGGATATAACCTAATAATAGGACAAAATACATAAAAGTAAATGCAAAGTACAAAAAAAGAAAAATCACTATAAATCATACAAAGTTTATACTAAAACAAAAATGAATTAAACTACAAAATATAATTAGAATTTAAGGATTACAATAAACAATGACTATAGTAGAACAATGAAAACACTGTATCCCTCCGACCTATCGATGACAAAGATGCCGTTAACCTTAATGCCTACTGCCTAGATGTTGTTAGCGTTTTGTATCATATGGATGAGTGGAGCTTTGAGCATTAGGTTTGTACGAGGAGTGTTGTATGTACGTGAAAGACTGCACTGTACGCGCTGAATGACGGGACACATAGAGCTGCAGATTTAATAAATCCTATTTAATTAATCCACCTTTGCTGGCAGTATTTTTAGTAATTAGCCTTATCAATAATTATCACATTAGGTTTAGGTAATAAATGGTTTAAAGACTGTACATTTTGACACAATCCTCCTCGTACGCATGTGAAGTATTTTAATAACGATATGATCGTACTTAGGTTTTATAGATTTCTTTGATGGCTTACTAATTTATAAAGGTATATAAATAAGTTGCTTTTGTAGATAATAGTATTCACCTGATCTACTGCACCCAAAAATCATTTCTACATACATATATCAACATACATACAATATATCGAATCCAAATTAACATTTCATGTAAACAACATACAACCTAAAATTTTCCTATGAAAATTGCATCAACCGAATTCGCCAAGTTCTGTGTACCAAATAGGCATAGTTCATAAAATAGCGACGAGGCTACAAGAACTTGTACTTCGTTTCTTAGATAGAATGCGTTGCAGTCTTGCCATTTATAAATTCATTTTATTTATAGAGCATATCCATCTATAACGTGTTAAAGACTCGGATACTTGTGCGCCTCTATTCATTTCTTGATCTGACTAGTTTAAGAGATAAAATTGAAGTAGTTTGAGGACTATGAAAGAAAGTTAATCCAGATATGTAAGTATGTATAATGTTACTATTACACATATCTTTGGTAGAGCCAACTCGTTAGCATTATAAGCTCTTGCTATTTCTACTAACAAATTCAAGTATTTTTGGAGCAGCTAAAATTGAATTTTAATTATAAGCTTGAGCATTGCATTGTTAACATGATTCCGAATGCGTTACAAGTATACTGTGTATTTTTGTGTTATTCATGAAATACTACCAGTTGACTGTCAGCTGCCCTGATCTATCAATCACGTTGATGTAAATTTCTCCTTTAAAAAGGCAGTAATCTTATCATTCTGTATGTATACTTGCAGAGGGCACTCTAGGTTTCATATCAACTAACTTTTATAACCGAAATAAAGTTTTGGAACTACAATACACAAAGGAAACTACTAACTACTACCGGTAGCGATTAATTTCCAAATCATTAATGCCAGTGATGCGTTAATGGCCGCTATAGAGCGAGAAAATTAAGCGCTTTTTACTGCGAACTGTGTAACAGTCGGACACACCATTACTTCTATATAATTCTCTGCGGTAGACGTTACGTTTTTGTTCCCCTAATACAGAAGGAGAGAGTTACAACAGGCGGTGATAAAATTAGCAAAGGGAAGAAGAGAACGGGGTAAGTAGTAGCAGTGAAGTAGTTGTTTGTACTTACGGAGGTTCCTGTCCCAACGCGATTTGGGTTAGAGATAAGTATTGAAAGCGGAGGGATAATGTTTGTCTATTTACATACTCAGGAAATTACCTCGAGTATATCTATTATAACTTTAAATGAAAAAGGTATCGATTAGAGGGGGGCAAATGTCAGTTGCTTGATAATAAATTATAATTGATAGAGTATAGCGATTTAAAACGAATAGTATTTTATGTATGATGCCTATCAGATCATCTTTTCTATAATTTGTTGTTCATAATTACATTACTATCTGATTTGCATTCTTGTTAGGCACGATTATTATTATTATTACGAATTAATTAGAAAAACTGTAGACTTACATTATGCAGTATAAAGCATTGACCTACAACTAATAGTCTCTTTACTCAGAGATAAAATTAACCTCTGCCGCATCTTTATAATTATTACTGATAGCAAACTATAACAACTAGAACAAGTAGGATTTGAAAAAAAGTAAAAGATGTGAACCAGGAAAGTGTAGCAAATGTTAGTTCTACAGTATTCTGTTTGTGATTAAACAGATCCTACGAAATACTTTCAAGTTCTCGGGATAGTTTTATTATTAGACATGCAACGAATATTCGGCTACTATTCGGTATTCGGCCTATCCGGCCACTTTTATCCTATTCGGCCGAATATCTAGGTACTATTCGGCCGAATACTTTTAAGTAAGATGTTTTGTTGTAGTCAGGTAACAGATCGAATAAAAATATATTTATTTTATAATAATCTTATTTTCCTGATATTTTTTCCACTTCTAGGTCAATTACAACACTCTAATTCGAATAAAGATCAAATTTATTCGAATTAGAGTGTTATAATTGACCAAGAAGTGGAAAAAATATCAGGAAAATAAGATAAGTACAAGAAGGTCATAAAAATACATATACTAATTTTATATCTTTTTCTGGTAATCATTAAAGTAGTATAAGTACATAAACAACCTCCGTATTATAAAAATTTACATAAAACGATCAAATAAATGTCTATGCACTTGAATTACGTAATGAAAATTTAGAAGTGGAAAATTATGGTTCAGAAGGACTAATTTCTCTACATTTTCAGGTAGTACTTTACTCCTTTTTTTCTCGTTCATGCGCCAGCCGAATACTTTTGCCTAATATTCGGCTATTCGGCGATGAAGGCGGCCGAATATTCGGTATTCAGTATTCGGCCCAATATACTATTCGTTGCAAGTCTAGTTATTATTAATTTCTTTCTCATATTACTATGCGACCTCATAACTATGTACTTATTAGCAACATTATTCACATAAAGAGTTACTTTATTTGTAATTTCGGATATACAGTTGGTATATACGATGTGAACGTCTGCGAGCGGTCGATACCTAGCTTGAATACGCTATATTCTACTCTACAATTGTATTGGTAAAAATAGTTTGCTGCATCTTAGTTCAATACATACGTCTAGTTATTTCCGCATGATTCCTACCGTAAAATTATTTTACCATAAACAGTTTCTGCTGCGGCGCAAAATATTCCATTTTTAAAATGACCGTTACCATTCAGGACGCGCTTTATTGAGAAATGTGTGATGTAGTGAACGTTAGGGCATTCTAACTGAAATGTGCATACTGCTGTGATGGACAATTTCTGGATCATCAACCTGATTTGTTTTTTTTTCGATTATCTAGTATGAAGTCATTTCTGAACATACATATGTGTATAAGTTAATGAGGGAAGAAAAGGAGGGGCTGGGAGGATATAGAATTATTCAGTTTACATGATAACTAACGAGAGAAAATGGATTTACTAGTGTTTGATACAAAAGACCGTAGTTCTCACGGCGTTAAGGGAATTTCTTCTTGACGGCTTTTATAAGAAGCGTATTTTTCAAATATTCACCAGAAAAACGCTTATAATTCGAAAACTCGCATTTTGAGTGAGTGAAAGAAAAATTCTGTAAACATTTTTAGTAAAGTTTATATATGATCTGCCCTTTACAATACTAATATACATACGTTACATAGCCAAATCTGTAGATCTGATACCTCCGAAGTTAGTTTACCTAAGTGCACATTGAAAACAAAATTCCGTTAAGTTATATTAATCATAAAGGAGTAGCAAAAGGTAGGCATTATGAAACGATGCTAACTACATACTTACACCAAACAAGAGTTCATATTTTGAACTTTTTGTATTGTTGTTGTAATGTTGATTGAAAAGTGATATACCTAAGTAACCCATTTTTTTTACGCACAGATGCTATTGCTTGGTAGAAAAAGTATTGTATTCTAGTAGTCTGAAAAACAAATATTAATTAACAAAATGTGTAGCCTCACTTTCTTGCATTGTTTGTTTCGCGTCAATTGTAAATTGTTCTTGTCAACAATATTAACGTTCACGTAATACTTTTAATCAAATAATTAAATCAATATATGAAATTGCAAAATATTGCCAATCTAACTAATTGCTCTTCGTGAATGAGTAAGAAAAGCACCTAGACATGGAGCAGGAACATACCTTACCTATATGTATGAAGTCGTCAATCAAAGAAATACTCGTAACGGAAACGCGAAACTTCGGAGAGAAAGACAGAAGACGACGTTTTACGATATTAACCTTTTTCACCAACTTTAATTCTTATTACGTAACTTTCCATCACTACCGAATTGAAATGGTCTGGATATACTAGCGCGTCGTAAAAGAACGAAGTGGCACTACTACCATATCTAGGGGATCCCCTCATTTTTCTTAAAGAAAAAGTCGAAGAGACAAAAACTTCGAGGATGTACCGACAATAACAGCAGCACCAACCCTAACCGACCAGTAGTAATGGCAGTGCGACTCGGGTCGACGTAGCGGCCGACTTTTGTCGTTACAAAGTGATATGATGATTAGGTTAAATGGCGAAGAATAATACCTCGTTAGACATTCATTGAAAACTTTCAACTCGTTCCATTTTGTCGGCTGAACGATTTCAGCTTTTCTAATTTAATGTCCCACTCCTCCCTCTCGTACAAAGCGTATTTTCTTTCCTTCGTCCATTCTTCGATAGAACTGAAAGACGAGCGAAGATTTTCGCTAAACGACAACGACGTCTTCCAACGACCTCTATCGAGTCTTCCGCGAAACTGCGCAAGGGTTTTAATTAACTTTTTCTTTCGTCTCTCTCTTCCCTACTTTGTTTGTTTTTTTTAATTAAACGAAGCAAATTTGATGGAGCGCGGTTGTCGGCAAAAAAAGCAAAGTTGTGTGTCTCTCATAGCTAAATTTTATAATTGTTTATTTCCTAACTCCGCGTGGCGATTTCCAAAACAGACTTACCGCTTTTCTTGACTTTGCGTTTAATTCTTTTGTGTACTCTTCGTGATTACTTTCGTGCTTGGAAAACGGTTAAGGGCGCGAGCGATGCCTGAAATTATCCTATTTTCTTTAATATTGTTTTCCCTTCTTGTTATATCCCTCTGTTCTTCTAACCATAAAGTCAGTTAAATGGAACTGCAAAGTGTAAGGAGATATAATGACGTTGATATTATATTAGAGTAATAGGTTTATTGAATCTATTTATATACAGGGTGTATTTGAAATAAAAGTAAAGACTATGAAAAATGGCAAGATCTTATTTTATTAAATTTAAATTCAAAATATTTTGCGGAAATTCCTTCCCAGGGGGCGAGAAAAAAAATGACAAAAATATTTATAAAATATTTGTCGCGCCACTGTCGAATATTTTGGAACGAATATATGTATGTATGTAGCGGAGGGCAGGTGCAGCGACAGGCGATATTTAATGTGTGCATTATTGAACTCTTCATTCAAAGCTATTAAAAAAAAAAAAATAGACGCATCAGCGTTACCTTGTAGTTTTTATAACATTGACAGCTGTTTTTGCGATCTCTTCCATTAGATTGATCGAGGTCAACATTCTCGATTCAATAGGCGCGCGTATTACAATTTATAAGGAAGATTTTAATTTTGGCATTCGCGTCGTAATTGAACAAAAATTTTTTTGGATTTATATTCGATTTAATTGTATCTTACCATTCTTAATATTTTTTACTTTTATTCCAAATACACCCTGTATATGTACCTATATACACCGTGTCCAAAGTTATCGGTGCACTATTGCTATCTTAGTTATTTCTGTAACTACGATTTTAGTTAAATGAGCAACTTAGAGTTTTTAATGCTGATTACTATGGAGTTCTTGAACAAACAACTGAATAACGCATTCTCGAGAAATTTCAAAATTTATAATTTTTTTAAATGGAACCCCTGTATTATTTGTACATATTTCGGATCATCACAATATTTTGAACAAAAAATGTCCAGTACATAACTATTCTTAACGTAAAAATAAACAAATGAGAAGCGTTCAAAGTTTAAAAAAATTATTAACATGTAATTCTAAGTAGGTGATGAAAAATCATAATAAAATATTACGTTAACAGTAGAATAAAAACAACAAACACAATAATCAAAATAATTTTCCTTTTGTATTACAAAATTTTGCCTAAGTGTGCTGTTCAATGCATTTCTCGGCTCTCGCGATAACGCTTTGTGTGGCTTTTTTGCGATTAATAAAGCAGTTCTGTTTGATTTTAATTGTCAAAGACACATTATTAATAGTAGACTTCTTTCACTTTTAGGCAAAACAAGCATGTGATATGCTCATTTACGTTATCAAAAACGTATAGAGTTTAAGTCTCTTTCGCACGGTTAGTTATCAAAATAGTTTATTAAGAATAGTCCGTTATTTGATTTTGTGTTGTGATGTGTTCTTAGAATTATAATCATTAATTCCCCCATATTTATTAAAAATAATGCCGTTTACGCATTCAGAAAAGTGTGATATGCTAGAGGCACCTGATTTGTAGAAAAACTGCGCGTTATTTCGAAAACACATATGTGAATCGCCAACAAATCAGTTCTATTTTCTAAGATTGTATAGAAAATATCAAGTTAATGAAGATACATATTCTATTGTCTGATGAATTTAACTTTTCAAATTCAGGTATTATGCATAAAAATTTTGCGATCAAATTAATTTAATTTGTACAATTTAGGAATGTGTAATAAGAAAAATCAACATTACAGGAGTAGAGAAAATCCTCTGAGAATAGATCCGTGCAATCCCCAGCACCGGTTTAGTTTAAATGTGTGGTGTGGATTAATGGGTAACAGAATTCTAGGTCCCGTTTTCTATCATGGTACCTTAACTGGTGACCACTAGGTTGGGTTATTAACAGAAATTCTGGATGATCTTTTAGATGATGTGCCACTGCTTCATAGGCTCCGTATTTATTTCCACCAGGATGGGGCACCGGCTCATACTTTCGCTAAAACTACTAATTTGTTAAATAATACCTTTCATCAAAAATGGATAGGAACCAACGCGCCTATTCATTGGCCTGCACGCTCTCTTGACTTGACACCTCTCGATTTTTATCCTTGGGGTTTTGTGAAGAATGAGGTTTACAAGCAGCAACATCCAGATGTGATGGAACTTGAAAATAGTATTAAGCAAACGTTAAATAATATTTCTGGTCGAACTATTAGAAAAGCCACACAAGGCGTTATTGCGAGAGCCGAGTAATGCAGTGAACAACACGGCAATGTCTACGAGAATTTGTTAACTTAGGCAAAATTTTGTAATACAAGAGGAAAATTATTTGATTATTGGGTTTGTAGTTTTTATTCTACTGTTAACGTAATATTTTACATAGTAATTACATAGTAATCAGCGTTAAAAACACAAAAAGATTGCTCTTTTAACTAAAATCTTAGCTACAGAAATAACTAAGATAGCAATAGTGCACCGATAACTTTGGACACCCTGTATAGTCTGTCATTTTGTTTTTCCTTATGTCATTGTGTCATGAGCAAAGTATTTAGAAATATAATATCAAACCTGAAAGTATGTTGAATTATTTTTGGGTCGGCGAATCGAATGAGGCGCGGCAAATTCAAATTTAATGAAGAGCGATGAACTTCATTTACATATAACATAGTTATGATTTAATTCACTTTACTGTTATACATCATCCTATAAATAATATACCACGGTTTACTATATCTCAAGAATTTATGGCAGTTTCACACAGGAGACAACTCCAATCTCTAACTCAGATAATCCTGGCGCTTCAGAGATTTAATCATTTTATATATATTTCTTTTCTGATCTTATGGGTAATGTCAATAATGATAATATGTATTTGCCCATAGTGTTTCAATTAGTATTTAACTTTTAACAATTATGTACATACGTCGGTCGAACAGCATATTATTGAGATTCTACAGAGCTTTCACATAGAATCAAAACCCACATGATATCTGAGGTAATATGACGTAAACAGTATGTTGGTGAAACACATAAATATCCCTGAGAAAAGTCGAATTTGTTGCAAAGTCTATATTTGACAGCTGTTATACAAGAAAATACCACAAACCCAGATGTACACCACGTGAATCAGATTTCAAAATGTTATTTAGATTTGAGGAGGAAAATGTGGTGTTGTTGGCGGATCACTTTCTTGGAGCCGATCCTGTACAGAAAATGAAAGTATTTCTGCGTTATTGTGCGAACCCTAGATTCCAGAGCGGAATTGCTGAAGAATTGAGATGTACGTAGCCCACAGTCTACAGAATATTTCATGAAGTGCTTGAGCTGGTTATGCAACAGGCCGGCGTATGGATTCGGTTCCCAAACAGAAAATCAAATCATGTAGGGCAAAGAGAAGTGGTTGACCAGGTTCCGTTTCCCACGTTCCCCCCGTTTGGCGTTATTGACTGCACACACATTCGTATACAAAAACCAGTCCAATTTGGAGACGAATATGTAAATTGAAAATGTTTTAGTAACATTAATGGGGAGGCCACAGGTCACAGGCGACAATAATTGTGTTATAACTAGTATATGTAAATACTACATAGTTGCTTAAAATAAAAATTAACTTACAGGTTCGAATTTAAAAAAAGGATTTATTTTGTATTCTTTGAAATAAATTTACATTATGTATTACAGGTTACAGTAAGTTCCAATTAGGTAGCTTGGCGGATAAATATTGTTGTTGGAGACGAGCAACTTTCTGTTGCTCAAGTAAAACTAATCGTTGAAGCCTCGTCTCATCAGACTCTTCTGCTTTTCCACCAACAAATGTAGGCTTCGTATTTATTCTTTTTGGTGCAACCTCTTCAAGTGATGTGTGCGATCTCATTTTGTTAGTTATCACTTCAGACATAGTCATCTCATTAGCATCACTTTCCGTCACAATGTCATCTGTTGAAATAGGAAAGAATGGTTGAACCGACACACCAACTGCAAGAGCTCCTAATAAAAGTATACCTAGTAAGTACGTACTAATAGTGGACATAAATGTATTTCTTACCTAGGACTCGACTTAGTACAGCATTTACGTCTGCATCCATAGCTGTTTCCCGTTTTATTTTTATCTATTTTATTTTTCAGTCGTGTTTTCATATTCTTCACTTTTTTCATGAAATCTTTCATTTCCATCTCGTTACCAAACAGAGTCACATGTTTCTTAACGATTTCAGCTAATGCGGCAGTTTTCTTCTGCTTCATCGCTGCAATTTGAGATTTTTCGAGAATCGCCGGATATCCTTGGACTATTTCAGCGATAAACATCATCTCAGTAGTCACATCCCCATTACCTTCCTGTTCACTATCTATGTCAGACATTTTTAATTTTTTGACATTCAACACTGCACAAAAGAAATTAGACGGATCAACTTCACTTAAGTACACTTGCGAAAAGTTTTTAAGTATGGAACAATAAAATAAACCGCACTCGCAGAACGCACGTGCTTTCGTCGAATCACTAATCTTTGTACCTTTTGCTTTATTTGTCCGAAGCATTTCCTTGCAAGGAAAACGTAGAGATTATGAATACAAATTATAGCAAAACCTTTGACTTCTACCTTTTACTTGAAAGTAATTGCTATATTTTTATAAATGAAAACAAGACTTGTTATTTCAGATTATCATAGTGGTGTTTATACCGGTGCGTGACGCCTTTATTTTAAAAGCACATTACAGAAGTGGTACTGGAGATGGTAATGGGAATTGGAGTTATTTTCTACAAAGTTGTAGTGAGCAATTCACTGAGACGTTTCCAGATTTTGATATTGATTACGATGCACTGAAACACCGCAGGTATGTTATAATTCATCGCACTTGGAAAAATAAACCTACTGGCAGACATACAAAATCAACGGAAGATGTCTTAGATGATATTCGTGAAAGAATGGAATGTAGTCCATAGAAATTTGTACTGTTCTATTTTCTTTTAGGACTTTCTGTGGGAACTTGTCATAAAACATTTACAGAAAAGCTTCACATGCACTCTTATAAATTAATAGTGGTACAA
>ML219654.1:9899-20328 GCA_004785975.1 Popillia japonica | reverse complement strand
AAAAAAAAATGTCAATTTTTCGGTCACTGCTCAGCTTTGGTCACAACACAGTTCAAAATATTGTACACTGTTCTCTATTATTTTAGATTTATTGTACAATCTCCTAGACTTTTACAAAATAATATTAACAATTTTTAAATTTTCTTTTCACCGAATAAATCTAATTTTTCCAGCAGGCTCCTGGGTGTTGGAGTGGATTGTTTCAGTCGCTACATCCTTTTCCTTCATATTGCAATATCCCAGAATTTTGCAAAATCATCATCATTCAGAAAAAAAAATAATTTTAGCTTTCTGGTAATTCGAAATTCTGAATATTGGCATAAAAAATTGAGAAATGAAATCTCTAACGTCTTTTTTAGCATGTCTTTTTCAGATTTCTTCTATGATTTTTTAGTTCCACCTCCCCCCTCCCCTTACCATTTCAAAATTTTAGGTTTTTTACCACGTAGTTCGTAAAATAATTGAAAACAAACGCAATATTTTTCCCAGCCTTTTCTGTTCGAAAGTCTGCTTTTGCGTTTACATACGTCTTCATTTGTGATTGGCAGAAACCTATTACCAATCTTGGAACACAATGGAATAATCCAAAAACAACCGGAAACAACCGATAATTTTCAAAGAAAACGGTTGGCAGCATTTTACTCCCTTTATTTCAAAATTATGAAGCAATGTCTAAAACGCCCAGACAACCAACAACTACAGTTAAAATTTCGGAAAACGGAGGAGCCGACAAGGGTGATACAAGGTTTTTTCCATTATTTCGTAAGTATATATTGAGGAAAATTCAAATTTTTAGAGCAATTCTGGGCACAACGTTCAAAAATTTTGATGTTTTAAATATCATTTTGCAAAATTATGCAAGAAGATAGAATTAACCTAGAATAATCCGAAACAACTTTTAAACAGGAGCTAGGAGCTATAAGCATATTGGCCTCCTTTTTCAGTTAGTCCTCCTCCAAAGGAATCTCGAGAACGCTAAAAATCAGTTTATCCGATTTGTAACATTTGGAAGTTTGAGAAAATGAATTAATCCCTAGAAGCTATTTTGTTGTTTCAACCACTCTGATAATATGCTACCTTTTACCACATGCATGCTCAAGGTTACTGTAGGAAGAACTTTTATAAAACTTAAAGACCCTTCTTCATAATCTTAGTCTTGGTTATACGCTAGATGTTGCATCACCTGATATATTTTTTCCTAGTGATTCATGTCTTCCCACATCACCCTTTTACTTTTGATAAGCAATGTGTCACTTACAAAATTAGACTTTATTTCTTTGGTTCATTTCACATTAACAACAGTCAATCAATTGACGACGATGAATTGAGAAGTCAAAGGACGCTTTGACTCTTTTATCATGTCTAATATTAGAATCAAAATTACTACTAAAATGATTTTTTCTGGACTTAACGTTGTACGAAAACATTATTTTCTACCTGCAAACATTTCCAATTTTTTTTAGTATTCGAGTGATCTAGAAAATTTCAAATCAGTCCATAAAACTGCATCAAAAACTAGCTTAGAAATGAAGGAAAAAAAATCACCAATTCCAGACTAATATTGGAGACGACATATTCGTTATTGCATTCTTTTCCTTTTTTTATACAGAATGAATTCGAATAAAATTTTGTACACGACATTTTGTTTATTCAAGCCGTTTCGTTTCTTAAGATTTGACATTTGATTATATGAGCGCTCAATACGTCGCCCGCAACAAATATCAGACCGCCTGAATATTGCATATCACGTGACAATTTTCAAACTCGCGCACAAAACATCGCGTATGCAGACAGAGAGCTATAGCACAATCTATAGATAATACGAATGCACCTGCACATGAAATGGTGCTGTACACATGCATACCCCAGTAGTTGCATGCTGCACATATTACACATCCCTGCAACATTGAACCGTTTTATAATTGAGGAGTAGACTCAATTTAACAAACGTAATGTGTGTTTGTGCATCAGAAATAACAATATTCATGTGCGCTGTTGTATACGTACGGGTCACAACCAGCTTGATTGCTATTAGAGAGTTTATTATACCGGCTGCCATTATTATTTATTATTAGTTTAATACTAAAAATGGCATCGCTTAATTTCAATCCCGTGATGATATTGTATAGGTCGTGCCTTTATCATTACGATCGTTACTTCTTTAAATTGTCTGGTTAAAAATAATCTACGGTAAATTACTAGATCGCATGAACGGAGGCTTTTTCGTTTCGTGATGGGTTCGTTGTGATATTTGTGTGTGTATGTGTGTGTCGTTCGTTATTTTCAAATACGATAAATATTGAAGAAAATAGTTCTAATTTCGCGGAGGCGCAATTATTATAGTTGTAAATTGAATTTAACGGTCGATTTTCATGATTAGGTCCCATAAAGTTCGAGGTTATTTTAAGATATGTAAATATCTTAAAATTTGTTGGCTCTTAACGATTTAGTTAATTCTTTAACGATTTCAATAAGATTGAGAAACTCCCCCTACATTTTCCAAACCGAAATAATGTCCATCCAAACTTGGAATGAGATCATCTTCAATTGGATACGTCAAAATGAATCAATGAAAGTCAAATTTGACAGCTACGTTTTTCGCAGAGCACTGCAGGCTGTCTAGTTGAATTGAGTTTTGTCTCAAACCATCCTCTGAACTCCGAGAAAATCAACGTTGTATAGCGCGTTGAATGAACGCGTTAAGTTCAATACTTTATATCAATAACCTTAGTTTTTTTCAACAAGCAACCCTTCGTAGTCTAGTGGATAACAGCTACGCCTGCCACGGTGGTGGCTCACGTTTTTGCGTGCATTTTTCTCAATCTCATTGTGCACAATATCGACAATTATATTTCGTACAAATTATTCGTAAATATTTTTCGCCGTGGTAATTTTATTATTAAATAAATTGGAAGCAAATCTGCACTATGACGTGAAGTTCGAATATTCGAGCGCACTTGCTTGTCCTGCGGTCCATTTCTTAACTGCAGTTCGTTTCTTGCCTAGTGTCTAGTGTTATCTGTAGTCCAAATAAATAAATAAAAATAATAAACAAATAAATTCCAAATACACGTCATAATACAGATTTGCTTTCAATTTATTTAATAATAATATTACCACGGCGCAAAATATCATTTATGAATAATTTGCATGAAATATAACTGTTAATATTATGCAAAATAAGATTTAAAAAATGTACTAGCAGGAACCGAACGCGAGCCACCAGTGTGGTAGGCATAGTTGTTATCCACTAGGCTACAAAGACATGCTTGTTGAGATACTAACATTATCGATATAAAGGGCTGCGTTAGGATAAAAGTTCGTGCCTGGGTACTAAGGGAAGCTTCCTCTATAACGTAGTTGAGATTCATTAAAATTCGTGTCGGACAACCCTGGTGTTCCTTTTGTCAGATGTTCAGAATCAATTGTGTAGGAGTTTCTATGGCTGCATAAGCATTTTCACCACATCTGAGATTGCTGCTAGGCACTGTTCTTATTGGAATTGACTTACTGGTATTAGACACTATAACAACACCTAAGATTCATCTAAATTAAGACTACGTAAAGTAATATTTATGAAAAAAGACAGGCTGAGGTTGGTGACAGGAATTTTAGCTGGTTACTCTCCATTTCATAAAAACTGTGGAAGTGCAGAGTGTAGAATCTTCTAAACATTTTGTTGACTGCCCAGCAGATTCGGTAGCAATGTTCAGAACTATTAGAACCATCTAGTAGAAGCGTCTAGTAAAATTTCAATAGACCTGAATCAATAAGGTTTAATAATGTCTCATCAATCAGCCTACTGAGTTGTTCTCCAAGAAAAAAAATTGTTTATGTAAGTATATATCACTATCTTTGTCGTCTGTTTCTACAAGAGGTCCTGCATCTTCATTTCCATCTTCTTCGTTGGACGACAAGTATCAAACAGTTTTTTTTTCTTAATAATCTTTTTCCGTCGTTTGGGTGGTATTTCTTTCTCTGGTTACCAAATTTTAAACAAATAATACTCAAAAGATGAAGTCTCTATTGCAATTCTCATCTTGCTACGATTTTTTTCTTTTTTTCAATTTCTTTCCAACATAGCGTTAGGAAATGGTTCAACGTCTTCAATTGAAACTTAATTATTTTTCTCAAAGATCTTCCATAGCATTGCTGGTAGAAATACTTTGGAGGATTGTAGGAGGTATCGAAATAAAAAATACAAATAAAACAATTCTTTCGTCCATTGAAGTCTTCGCAGATTGTTTGAAATCACGTAAAAAACGAAAGAGAGGTATTATGATTTGACAACAAAGAGGCAGTTGGAGCGCTAATCTAACCAGAAGGAGCACCATCCCATTTAGCATAATGATCTTATAGTTTAGCTGTAGGAATATAAGCAAAGGTGGAGTAGAGTGTCCTACAGCATTAATTGATGCTAACATGCATCACAAGATTTCTTCATTCTCCTGACATAACACTTTCAACGAAACTAGCACCTTTTGTCACAATTCTAAATTTGTTCAGACCCATGCAAATGCAAATCTACACCAATTCTATTCCAACTAAGAACTCTTAACCTTAATTTGGTTGCGCTACAACCTCTGCAACCTTTCATCTACTTCTCCTCATCAATTCTGCCACCATTCCAGCCATCAGAGTATTTTTTCTCTCGTTCTTTTTGTGATTAAACTATAATTGATTCTAGCAAGACTTTTCCTATCTTCTTGTAAACTCTTTTGTTCTTTTGCCACAGAGAACCCTTTCTTGTTAAAATTAAACTTTTTGCTTAAATGTTCCAGCTTCAAATTTTCCTAAAACTTCTCAAGCTATTAAACCAATCAAATATGATCAAGTGCCATCGTTGATTTAGATCTTGTTGAGCAGCAACACGAATATGTTCGAAAGCAGTTTTGCCAGATTTTACCTTAACTATACGGCACCCAAAACTGCAAAAAATTATTTTGTGAATCTCTGAACTTAACATTCACTGACATAACCTATGACAACGACACAGGTCCAAGAGGATGCGAAATATAAATAATGTAAAATTACCATAAACTTTTTATGTGGATAATATCAGTACCTACAGGTTATCAATTTGAACCCACCCAATTTGCAATTTCTTCAAAAACGTTCCCGCAGTTTTGTGTCAAACCTCGCCAAAATTCCAATTATTACCATGCGATAATTGCTACAGCCGGCAACGCCGCTAAACAATCTTACTGCTCATAATTCCTCCGTATGCTCCAATTACGTCAAAATTCCATTATTCTAAATGTATTTACAACCAATAATAACGAGTACAACAATCGTCTAATAAATTTTATTATCGGCTTGTTTCTACGTATCATTCTTCTAAACACGCAGCAAAAATATATAACTAAGCAATTTCAACGAATTATCATACATTTAACTGCATCGTTAAACCAACTATTATTGTCTTTACAAAAATTACATCCGTTTATACTGTTACAACCCTCGACATTCCAAGCACCACGCCAGCAAAAAATGCCCAACAATGTGGTACAATGACACGACAAATACCAACATAAACTTATCTGTACGGTGTCTCCCTCTATCGCCGCATTCCCGAAGCCGTTTCTAGGTTATCATAAGAAACACTAACCGAGCTCGAACATAAGCTCTTTAATACATGTAGACGACGATTCAGCAGTCTTTAAACGTGATTATATTGTGAGGAGAGAATTTACGCAATTACAACGTCCGTATGTAACGTTTAAATACGAAACAATGTCCGTTTTTGTTATTTATTAAATCTAAAAATAAATATAATGTTATAACGGATAGATTTTCTACACATCGCGAAGAAGTGATTTAATTTAATCTTCAAAGTGACAATTTTGCCAACTGTACATTGTTTAATACTAATAGCGGGTTGGTAATAAAATCTACGGGTATAATGGTATAATAGAAATTATCCGTGAAGTGATTGTATTGTTCCTCGTGGTCGGTGCAACATGTGTAAGGTTATAATGATGTTATCCACGTTGTATATGTGTATTGAATTGATTATCGCCGAAAAAATCGTGTTTATCGCGTATTGATGACAATTTTACTACCATTTCGATAAGTATTATTATAGTGTTCGTATTTGTATACAAGTTTCTACATTAATATAAGGATTAAAATAAAGTTTGCCGATTAAAAATACACAACGTAACGTAGGCAGCCTTACAAATCAGTTGCTACCTTATTGTTGATGACATTTGTTAATGTGCGGTTACGATTTCGAAGAGAGGAAAATTTTTACAACTTGCTAAGTAAGTATATACAGTTAATAATTAAATATAATGTATTCTGTGGTGTTATTTATTTGTGTCTGGTTAATATGTAAATTTGAGGTTAAAAAACTAAGATTGGGAATTAAAAAGTTGCATTCACGTAATACATATAAAAAAAACAACAACGTTGTTGTCATAGAAACCATACAATGTCATTTTTAATAGCATAATCAGACTTAACTGGATATTATTTTATTTGACATTAAAATTTTATTTTAATGGTGAAAATATTACTGATTCATAGTAAAGAATGTTACCTTGTATTAAGCCATGAATTTGATTTGAATGGGATTTAAACCTGAGAATATTGACATAAATGTCAATCTTTTGAAATTGGTAAAGTTGGTACCTAATGTTTTTAAGTTTGTTAAAATTCATTTAATTGAAATAATGTTTACAAATACCTATTTATGTATAATCGCCAAATTTATTAATATATGTGTTTTAAAATGTTTGCTTTTATTTAGCATCCCATATGAACTTAAATAAAAATATCAAGCCGAAGCGGGCTTATAACATTTGACATTTCCGATTTGAAATGGTGTCAGCCATGCTTAGACTTCTCAAATTTGAAATGCATCAATTAGTGCGTTCAGCAGAAGCATCGTTCGTCTGTGCTAACAATACTGTTATGCACTCGTTGCTCACTAATCTAACCTCAAAACTTGGCGCATTGTAGTTCTAGCACTTTGGAGTGATTTAGTCGGAATTTAGCCTGCAACCAATCAGATTGGAGTGCTACCAATTCATCAGTAACAATCAAAGGGGAAGTTTCTTTTTTGTGCAATAATTTTTGAAAGATTTGGTCAAAAATGGTTACAAAAAAACAAGTTTCATTACAAATGTCAATTTGTCAGAGGCGTTTTTGGCTTCTAAATATTTTTTTACTCAAGAATCTAGAATAGAAGCCGATTTCAGATTATATTCCTAGGGAAACGACGAAAAGAGGGTTTACTAGTGAGACTACAGTACATTATAAAAAATTTCAGCCACCCTCCCTCTCTCTCCGCCCCCATAACAAATAATATTAAACAATACGAACTAAATAATTTTTAATTAATATGCCTTGAAGAGAAAATTAGAATCTCTAAAAACTGCAATTGATTTTTAATATTTTTTTATTGAGGCGGTTGGCATTCATATGACGCCCCAAAAAAGAACTTTTATTAGTCTTGAAACCAGAAGTAACATAAAATACCTACAATTTCATAATTCACTTGTTTAAAATGTTAAGAACGTTTGTCCTCTCGGCCCTCAAGATTTTGGACGGAATTGAATTTTTAGTTTTTTTTGTACCTGAGGCCTGTCGTGTTTATGGAACCCCCAAAAAAATTAAATTTAAAAAAATCAGAAGTAGCATAAAATTTCCTGTTTTCTACGCAAATCTTAGGCCAGAATAAATTTTTATTTTTTTTACTTTTGAGGGAGGGGGTAGAGGGTTACCAAATCTATGACGAACTAAAAAAACAATAATTAAAACAAGACTAAATTTGTGTTATGCAACACAAAACGACTTCAAACTTTGATTGAAATTAATTTTTAATTTTTATTGAGTGGACCAGCATGTACACAACCCCCAATAAACTAAATATCGTAAAACCAGAAGCAGCCAAAAATTTAATCAGTATATCTATTTTTATGATCTTTATTTACTTATCTTATTTTCCTGATATTTTTCCACTTTTATACATAGGTCAATTACAACACTCTAATTCGAATAAAGATCAAATTTATTAATTAGAGTGTTGTAATTGACCTATAAAAGTGGAAAAAATATCAGGAAAATAAGATAACTAAAATTTAATCGGAATTGAATTTTTGGGTTTTTTTTTTATCAGGGGGATGGCTTGCTTATGAAACTCAGAAGAAAAAGTTTTAATATTTAAGAATACAGCAAGTCTATATAATTTCTTTTTTATCGGTTATCCAGCAACCAGCTGCGGTACATTCGAAAGCTTTGAATATCTCAAAAGGAATATGTACTAAACTTCCTATTTGCTACACAAAACATTCAACAAAATTTATTTTTTTCTATTTTTTTTTGTTGGGGGGCTAACATAGGTATACAGCGCTTCGAAAAACAATTTAGAATATCTAAAAAAAAGACAAAATAGTATAAAACTTTTGGGGGGGGTTGGCAAATCTATGACAATAAAAAAAATTATAACTAAATCGCAAAAATTAAAAAAAGCGTAAACGTTTGTTATGTGGAAAAATGACACTAAATTTAGAAATTAATTTTTAAGTATTTTTTATCCAGTGGGCTACTATGTACGCGACCACCCGAAAAAGAAATTACGATTTCTTAAAATCAGAACGAGTATAAAATTTTCTACAAAACCAAACAACACTTTTTAAGGGAATCAATTTTTATTTTTTTTTAAACAGGGGGCTGTTTACGAAAAAATGTAAATATTAAAAAAGAAGCAAGCCGCATAAAATTTCCAGTTTGCCGCGCAGATCTAAAATTAATAATTATTTTTTTTATTGGTGGCTGGAGATCTACGGTACCCCAGACAATTTTGAAATTCTCAAAAATTGCAGAAAATGTAAACTTTCAATTTTCTACAGGAAATACTGAACAAAATTGATTTTTTTTTAATTTTTTTATGGGGGGCTAACATGTCTATAGCGCTTCGAAAAATAACTTAAAATATTTCTAAATAAATCAAAACAGCATAAAACTGGCAACTTCGACCGAAATTAATTTTAATTTATTTATTTCTTCGGGGGGTTACTAAATTTGTGACAATCTATGACAAAAAAAAACTTAAAAATGTTAAAAAAATAATGGAAGATGAAAGTTTAATTTTGCAACACAAAACGGTCCAAAACTTTTCGCCGACATTGATTTTTATTTTTGGGGGCGCGGGGGTTGCCTATTTATAATATCTGGAAAAATTAGACTTACTTACTTCATTTAGGAATTAGCTTAATGAAATCTGAATAGGTAACAATTTAATTTATTTTATTGCTGTTATGTAATGTTATCATCTCAAACATTATTTATACAATAAAAGTTTTGGTGCTAGTTTTAATATACTGAATTCCAACGTTATTTTGTACCAATACAATTGCAAAATGTTTCACCCTCGTAAATTATTTTTACTGCCACACGAAAACAGAAACGAACCTTCATAAAAGTCAGGCAAATTCTTAGTAATTCTTTATTGTTTAGATTTCCTGAACGCAATTTCGAAGTGGGTTATTTTTACAAGCAACAACCTCATTAATTTGTTAGCAGTAAATGTCGACACAATGGAAAGTATCCCATGTCCTCTTTCCCTTTTTTTTTTCTTAACATTCTGTTTGAATTGTTATGTAGTTTAGTCTAACTTTTATTGTATGTAACTAGAGATACAATTGTAGTATAATGTGTGTTTTTTCTTTAACGGTAAACACGTGTATAATGAGTATTTTTATGTTTAAAATTATGTTCTTAGTATCGTTACAAAATTGCATCAGTCGATAAAGCAATTTTACTATGAATCATCTTTTTCTCCGTAATTTAAACTAGATACTTCCTATTTGTTTTATTTTTATACTGGCACATACGTAGAACGACTCCAAATCAATAATCCACGTATAATTCCAAAAACATGTTGTGCATATTTCAGTAACTAAAACAGCCCAATGGTTCGTCATTAGTTCGTCGTAGCTCTTGGAGGAACAACAACACAGAGAAGTTTATAATTAAATATCAACAATAGAAATTAACGAAACTATTTACATTGAGCGCTCTAAACTCAATTTATTTTTTTTCAACTTCGGCATAATTAGTTGTATCTCCAAGCGTATTACGGGGGATGGAAACAGCCAGCGACAAAGTTTACAAAATAGGGCGCCGTGATGCTGCGAAACCCCGACGAACGACATCATAAAAAATACATGCAAATTGCTTCGTTTTCTCCCAACCGATCGTTGGAAAATAAACGGGAACGATAGAAAAGTATGAAAAGGATTTTAGCGAAAACAAGTTCTCTTAAAGGATGAGAATTGTTTGACGAAAATGATTTTCATATTAGGAAAGTTTTTAAATAGTTTAGAGACGAAAGAATTAATCAAAACTGTCTTAGAGAGAGGTTAAAATTTATTATTTTTTCCAGTATTCCAGTTGGAAGAGACATTAAATACCCACTTTAGCC
>SMLS01075242.1:0-45122 GCA_004785975.1 Popillia japonica | reverse complement strand
AAAAAAAAAACGACGATTCGCGAAAACCTCCTGACGTGTCAGAAGGTTTTCGCCTCTAGCGTGGTTGACACGTCGAGTTACCGTAATTCTCCGACATCTCTCGCCTACCAGAAAGTTTTCGCCTGTAACGTGGTTTACACGTCGAGTTACGGTGTCCTTCTGGTACCCTCCAGACACCCCTTGCTCCTGGAGAAGCCCCTTACTTTAGTGGCGAAGCGCCAAGTTTTTTATTGTATATCTTGTGCAACACCCGGAAACCCTCATAATAGCATATACAGATGTAGGGAAATTATTACCAGAAAGTAAATAACAAAGAAACATTTTGGGAGCAACTGTCCGAGAAACAGAAAAACCAAAGGAAAAGTAACAATATTGAGAGATCTAAACGGGTGAATGAAAATGAAAAGAAGACAGTCCTTGAGAAGAAACTATAAAAACAATAATGAAAGAGAAGACTAATCGTAACTTATTGTTAGTCATAAAAATACTACTCAAATAAACATATAGCAGAACTAAGATCTATAGAAAATGCAGAAATAAAACTGAAAATTTTGCATCATTTTTTTTAACCAATAGAAATGTCGAATCATACAGCAAGAGCAGAATATAAAATCCAAAGGTGGCAAAATAAAGGGTCTATGGAGAACTGAAAGGTTTAAGGAATTGGGTTAAAGCTACATACATATATGAAATCTAAAGAAAAATAATTGGAGACGAGGAAAACAATGGCGCAGTAGAAGAAAAGTTTGGAAAATGTACTCTACACACAAAAAGAAACTAACTAAGCAAAACAAAAAGTGGACATAAGTCGACAACTAATAAAGTATAAACATGACATGCCAATATAGCCACAAAAAAGTAATGAAAACAACAAAGATGCTAAAACGAGGCAAGCCAGCAGGAATATATCGAATAATAATGGCAAAAAAATATAGGTAGATGTAAATGGAACAAAAGATTTAAAAATACTATCTAATTAAATAGGGGGTAAGCAGAAAATGCTAAAATAGATACCTACTTGGAAATGCCAATATTACTAATTTAATGTAAATAAAGTCGCAGTAAACAATGTAAAAACTGTAGAGGAATTACCACATTGTGTGTCAAGAAAGAGCAATGTAGAGGCAAACGGGAAAAACAATAGCAAGCATACGGGTACATACTTAGCTTGAAGCTAGGAGAAGTGATTAGCTAAACTCTTCTATATAAGAAGTACTCGATTACGCAATGAAAAAATTAAAATCAACACAAAAGAAATCTAAATAGATTACAGAATACGGAGTTGGATCTACAGTCAAACTTACTTATTTGGGAAACAGCATTGAAAAAGGGAAACATAAAATATTAAAGCTGATAAAACAAAAGTGACAGCAATAGGAAACAACCATAATCAATAAAAATAAACAAAGATAGCACGTAGAGATCAATAGCAGAATTAAAAGAATGACCAACTTAACATTTTCATAAGAAAGAAGAAAATATTGACGAAAACAAAAGTGCGTTTAGTACCGTATATCAACCTACTTTAATGTATGAACGTAAAAAAGCCATTATGCCAGAAACTAATAGAAGCCATGTAAGAGATTTGCGGGCAGTGTGATGAGTGGCTATGAAAATTACTTCTTGTTATTACATAAAAACTAACATAATCTTTACTTAATCTGTTGTTAATAGGAAATGTTACAAAACTATAATAGAAAATATTAATAATCTTAATTGATGAAACAACTTGCGGATGTTGTTAAATCAAGATAAACATCCGATTATGTATTGTAATATTTTTTACAAAACGATTCAAACACCGATAATATCCACCTAACAAATTTATCCGAGAGATAAGCGTCGGCTAATTTTAATAATAACTGTTCCTAATAAGACTCACCATCTATGTCAAGAACGGCTAAGTTGCCCCTCAATTTCTGTACGGCTCTTTCGGGAAATGACATCATCTTATTGTTTTTCATGCTTAATACGCGTAATCTAGGCATTCGATTGAACGAAACACTTCTAACGCCGCATATAGCATTATTGTCCATCTTCAACTCGACTAACCATTCCATTTTATCCAGGGCACCGTTCTCAACTTCGGTGAGACGGTTAAAACTTACATCGAGCATTTCTAAAGATTGTAGATTTTGTAGACCTGCCTGGTTCATATCAGGAAGTAGATTCCCACTTAGATTCAACATTAGTAAATGTGGTACTAGATGAAACGAGTTTTCAGATATCTTTTGGATTAGATTATCTTGAAGCTCCAATATCTAGAAACAGAATTATTATCTTATACATAAGGCAATCGGTCTCTTCCTCTGCAATTTTCTTCTCGTTAAAAAATGTTTTCTTTATGGCTTTTAATATGTCCCAATATTTTCATGAAATTATAAAAAATACGATAATATAATTCAGATCTAACATAATACATAAAATACCTGAAATCTTACCGGTTAAAAGTTATAAGATTATAGTCTCAATTGTGTCAATATGAAAAACACCAATCTCTAAGTAAATTTAGTTCTTGAGATCGTTTCATTTCTTTCTAAACAAATATGTATGTACTTACACAGAATTAAAAGCAGCCTGTGTATAATACTCACAGAAAATCCAAAAGTAGGATGATAAACAAAATAGAGTATTTGAACAATTGTTCGCAGAATTGATACTCAATTAGGCTGTTACGAAGTCGCAGTTTGATGGCTGCAGTAGGAAAAAGATTGAACAACACAAGCAGTTAAACATTTCCATTACAGGTAACACAATTGAAACTGAGTGCTGGAAAGGGAAACTGTTGAGTATAATTTTTGCGACAAAATTATTTCAAGCTCAACTTTTATAGCTCAGAAAATGCAAATAGTAAACTATCGCTAATGTTAAATGGACTTGAAGGGTTATTTTCAGCAAGACGGTCTTATAAAACAATTGAGCTACATACATGTTAGTACACACTAAGTATCTCCCATATTTGGTATGTAGTTAGTTAACTACCCCACTTATCACACCACCTTGGTTTGATTTGATTTTTATCAAGGTAGGACAGGTCGTTTGATATCCCTAACACTGCGGGTCACTGGTCCTGTTGTATTCTTCCTGCTTTGATTTCGTCTTACTCAAACAGGTTAATTCCTTTAATCAGTCACGTTTAGTAGCGTATTCTATAAATGTTTCTCTAATGATCATTCGGACACAGCGAGGTTCAAACCCAGTATCGCCGGACTATGAACGAGTGCAGTTTCCGCTGCCTTGTCCCAATCCAAACTGGCGAGGAAAAAGTTGCAATTTAACATGTTGGTATTGTTTCTTCTGGAATTTTTTGACTGGTAAAGTCTATCCAAAGCGCTGGAAAATATTCTAGGAAATTAAAGATAAAATTGTAGGTACATCAAGTTCATGAAATCTAGCCAGCAGCTCTTACTCCAAAATGCATTCCGAAATATCATCAAAAGAATACACATCTGCCACCAAACAAGCGATGATCATGGCGGTACAAAGAATGCAGTACGTGGTGCAATTAATGAGTAGATCTTAAAACAACACCAATTAAATTGAAACCATGTACCTGAACAAACGGATGGTGGAACGACCGTCACAACGACTAGCTGCAGACTCTGTAATGATGAGGAGGAAACAGCCTCTCATATTCGCTTCTAATGCGCAGACTTCGCAAGTCAACAAATGGTTGCTATGCAAAGCACAATTACCATTAGAGAAAGATTTACGGAAGAGGCTCTCAAACCTACTTAAAGGAACTAACGTATTTGAATCAAATGAAATAGGAAATGATAAAACACTGTCCCACCTTGACAAAAATCAATCAATGATGATTGGTGATCATTTAAGCGTTTTTTAAATTCTTACCAAAAACACTCTAAGAAAAAATTCTATTCTTAAGGTTAACTTTACTTTTTTGTTACAAATATATCAGCAATAGCGTAGCAGTTGGTACAGTAGTTTGCGATTATCAATTGGTTGTGTAATTTTTCAAAAATCTTGTATCTCAAGCTCAAAAGTTATGCAATTGTCAGGATGGACATAATTTTCCACATCTCCTCGATAACCACAGTCTTAACCTAATAAAAAATCAAGTATATGGATAATGGGACCTCACATGCTTTACTCGATCGTTGTTTTGCAATTATCCATAAACATTTTGGGATTAGAATTCCTTCATAAAACGCTTCCCAGAAGGGTCACTGCCAGAAAGGTCTAAGACACAATAGTTCAACAACATATTTCTCCAAAAATCCACCTCATACAGCTTTTAAGTATGTATTATTTGACAAATGAATAGTGAGCTTAGGAGTATTTAATCTAGCTGTGGAAAAGTGAAGAAGAACTTTCAAATAGCAAATCTCTTACGATAAATCAAAAATCAGAAAGAGAAAAATATAAAAAACATTAATCTTATAACTTTTATTTGACAAAAAGCGGTTATACTTACGTATGCAACTATATTAGCTACAAAATAATAACTTCATTTTGGGAAGTAGTTGAAAAAAAAATCATAAATATGTATCTACCTTTATTACAAAAAAAAAATAAATAAAATTTAAACTTACCTGCAAATTTGGCAGATTATTAAAGGCAAACTCTGGAAGGACTTTAACTTTATTATCATTCAGTTTAATATGCTTTAATCCTGGCAGTGCTCTAAACGTATTAGTCTGCACATCACTCAGTTCGTTATTATTTAAATATAACACTTTAAGATGTTCCATTTCATCAAATGCGGCTGTCTTCAATTCTTGGATAAAATTTTCAGATATCCGAAACTCATTTAAAGACTTCAACGAATTTAGTAGATCAGGATTAATCTCGCTTAAACGGTTATCATGTAGATCCAATATTTTTAATCTTTCTAAACTATTGACACTGGCAGGTACGTTGACTAAATGGTTGTGAGAGGCATTTATTACTTCTAATTCCCTACTATGGTAGAAAATATCCTTATGAAGGTCTCTCAATTGATTTGTGCTGACATCTATCATTTTCAAATGCTTATTGTTATGGAAGATTTGATGCTTAATCATATAGAGTTTATTATCCCTCAAATTTATAGCTTGTAGTTCTGGGAGTTCGTTAAAAATTCGTGAAGGTATTTGAACCAAATTATTCCCTTGCAAATCTAAAACCTCCAGATTTAATAGCCCATCGAAAGTACCATCTTCTAGATTCTGCAGGAAATTATTTCCTAAGTAAAGCTTCTTTAACAATGGTAACGTTCTGAAAGAATCCGTTTTTAAATTCTTTAAACTATTTGAAGAGATGTCTAACATTCTTAAAGTTGACAAATCTAAATCCGGTGAGGTCGTTAATGGTATATTTCCAATATTATTTTTCTGCAAATGCAAATACTCAATTCTCTTTGGCAAACCTGGTATAAACTGTAACAATCTATTATTGCTGACATCTAATTCATACAATCCAATCAAATGTCGAAATGTGGCTGGATGTAGAGCTACCAATGCGTTGCTGGAGAGATTTATATATTCCAACGCTGGGGTATCTAATAATGCTAAAGGATTCACTTGATCTAACTTATTTGAGCTAAAATCGACCCTCCTTAATGATGGTAAATTTGTTAGAAGACCAGGTTCAATACTCCTAAAGAAATTGCTGGAAAGATCTAACCCCTTCAAATTCGGAAGATGCCACATTGGCATTCTCAAATTATCCGAAAGAGTATTATTTTTTAAAGATAACTCTCTTAAAGCTGGCATTCCAATTAACGCTTCTCTTTCGATAACATCAATTTTGTTATAATTCAGATTCAATTGTTCTAGCGTTGGATGCCCTCGTAATAAACCGAATGGTATTATATGTAAATCGTTATAACTCATGTCTAATAATGTTAATCTGGGTAAAGAATCTAATATAGATCTTAATTCAGCAGCATGTCCTATTTCATTATCCACCAATAATAATTCTTCCAAATTAGTAACGGAAATACTTTGAGGGTGCACATGTCTTATCATATTATGATTCAAATTAATAATCTTAAGCGCTGGTAGTCTGTAGAATGCACCGCCATGCACCTCCATGATTCTATTATACGAGATTGAAATTGATTTTAAAGCTGGTAAATCCGTAAAAGCCGATGAATCAATTCTTTCGATCGCGTTATAATCTAAGCGTAAATTATCTAAGTTTGGTAAATCTTTTAAAGCCCGTCCAAACATCGTAGAATCAGTAATCTTATTTCCAATCAAGGACAGCTCAGTTAAACCTGGTAAGTGATTTAAACCCCTCGGATGAATCCAATTTAAACCACTGTAGGAAATGTTAATCACTTTTAGTGACGGTAAATCTTGAAATTGATCCAATTCCAACCTAGTTAGTAAGGGACTCCCATTTATTTGTATCTTTTCTAAACGCAGGAGATTTCTAAAATGTCTAGGCGTTAATTCCGCCAAAGAAGAACTTTCAATTTGAATATAATTCAACTGTGGTAGATTCGAGAAACTTGGTAATCTCTTCAACATATTCGACTGTATCGTGATAGCTTCTAAAGTTGCCATGTGATTTAATGAATCTTCCGGTAAAGATTTCAGTTCTGGTTCAACTAAATATAGTTCCATTAAAGTTTGTTCTAAACCGGCTAGCCAACTACTAGATACTCTTTCTAAGCCGTTATAGCGTAGCATTAATCTAACTGCTCGTAATGGGAAAAATGTTCTACCAGATAAAGATGGTAGATTATTGTTTTCTAAGATTAACTCGTCTATTGGTTGAAATATGGTTTTACCTATGGTGCGTAATCCGGCAAGGACTCTGGGTAAATCGCTATGTGAACACCTGTAGAGAAGCAATTGTTTGTAAGTATGAACAGGGTTGGAAAATGTGCTATCTGTTTTACGTAAATACCTAATTCAAGATTTACTGACTTGTTACGACTACGTAATGTTTGTTTCAATATTCATCACGATAAATATCATTACATAGATGGTGAAAAAGAAGAGTATGGAAAGAGAATGAAGTCGGTTGTATTCATGGAAAACGTAACTTTGAATTATGTATATTCCTCCTCATTACAAAAATGTTAAAATAGACATTAAAAACAATTGCTTAACAGTTTACTCGAGACTATAATGTACAACAAAGTGTGAACAGTAAGACTTACGTTTTACAATACAAAACAACACCACAGTGCCATAAGCATAACAAAATTTGGCGTTGATCTATTAATATTTAAGTCTACTACTGAGGATTCAATTATCAGTAAGTATAATGCCTCCAAAAGACACGGAAAACCATTCCATTGTCTTGAACGCAAGGTCTACTTTTTCCACAATAAAGCTTGAGAAATACCTGTGTTTATTCTACAAGCTGCTGAATCACATACGCATGGAGAGACTCATGAGTTATACATAGATACTTACTACTCTAGCCTACGTTGTTGTATGTATGTGTGTACATTACAATTATTTTAAATTTGCAATTGTCGATTAATTTAACGATTTGTTTAACCCCAATTTGCCGAGGAAAAAGTAACTGCAGAAGATACGTGAGCGATTCTTTTCGGATTCTGTGTTCGGGTCTAATCAGACCCGATTATATCAGATCTGATTATGGGAATAGCAAATTTAGAATTATTAAACATGATATAAAAATTTAGAAGCAATTATTCATGATATATGAACATTTCTCTTGACCTCGTCATAATCGTTAATATATTTTGGCGCGTAAAATTTTTAAAAACAGCTATGAAATTGGGATTCGTAATTAAGCAACATTCATTAGGTACCTTAATTATTTAGAAGGTAAAATATTTTTAAACTTTCGCTACAATTTTCAGAAAATAATTACTAAACTAAAATTTACGCCGAAACAGCATTCTTTAAGAACATTAATTACTTAGAAAGTAAAATATTTTGTAAAATTTCCCAAAATTTTTAAAATAATTGCCTAAATAATGCGAGTGAAACCATTTCAGGGCCAAAATATCAACATTCCTAGCAGAATTCCGACAATTAGAAAGCCTAATTAGAAAGCGATCTAATTAACGGTTAAAACCTGCTTCGCGGGGTCAAAGGTCAATTGGCGCAGAAGTAACGTAGCCCTCCTACTCATAATTACCATTATTATTTATAAAGTAATCATTAATCAGTATGCACGTGTTTGCGGTGGGATTTTTGGGAACCATGTAATTATGCACTTTTTTGACGGCCGTATGAAGGATGCAATATATCGTAGTCAATATAACTAAAACGGGTTCCACTTAATATTTGGCAAAGAATATACTCCTATTTATCACACTGCTTACATTCACAAACACCTTATTGACAATTTCCTTGCTATGTGGGCAAGAAAAGAAATACAATTTGTAGGTATATGTATAAAGAACATGTCCACAAACAACCGCCAACAACACCGATTGATGTGAGGTAAGCTTCTAATGCCCGGTGTTTGAAAAGTCAAGCAGCAGTTATCTGCTCAGCATCTGGCGATTTAACAAAGACAGTCCTTGTTAAATTGCCAGATACCAAACAGATAACTGCTGTTTGACGTTTGAGAAACCGGGCATAAGTTTAGTAACGAACAAATGTTGAGAAATGTACTCCTATCATTAGAAGGTTCCATTGATATTTATAATAAACGGAAGTTCTGTACCTCACCTACGTAGACGAGGCCTGGCTAGACAAAATTGATTGTGAAGGAAGTTCACTGGATGGTACCTAAAGTTAAATTTATTCTAGAAAACGCCATTCCGAAACCTAGTCCAGCTATAATCTTCAACATTCAATAGTTTTAGATTTAAAACCAACCCATGCAGGGATATGCCTAAGTAGCGTTGAAAGTCCAATCTTCTACTTGTTCAAGTTTCATGTTTTAAATGTAACCACATCAAAACATCTCTGTGATGATTTGTATCTAAATTGGTTAAATAATTTTAGTGACTAATTCAATTAAGCAACCACAATATCGCTAGAGAACATCTAAAATTATCTCTAATAACAAGTTTTTTTGCGATAGCTTGGTAACGAGAAGAGGTATCAAGCTGGAGTGAAACCCAGATGGTTACTTCTTAGCAGGTTTACATTTTCTGGTTAAAACTGAAGAGTGTCGCATCTGCAGGGTTGTATTTTCTTGGCCCTGATCTTGTATTTAAAATGAAGGCTTCCAAACAATCTGTTTTCTATCTGATTTGGATATTTTTTCATTTCTGAAATATTATAAAAAAGAGACTACTTCGGAGATAGCGTTCAGAAAAAATGTGATCATGGAATGGGGTGGCATGTGAAGGCTAAACATTAACTCTAAGAAATCTGATCCTTCAGTGATTTATTTCTAAAGAATCCATAATTTAGCCATCTTGACCAGAATAACTTGGGAATCTCGATATTTAGGCAATTTTTCTGCAGTGTCACCTTTGAGCCCCGATGAAAAAAAATGTGCTCAATACAGTGTTATTCGAATTGATTTTGATCTGTGTTGCCCTAACATAATCCAGCACACCTAAATCTCCAATTGAAGTTTTCAGACTTATGGAAACTTCAATTTTCTCGCTGATATTGGTGAGGTGTGACCTTGAAGGAATCTTTCGATCGGAAAATCATTCTTTTTGGGGAGCTGGACATAAAATGAGAGGTCAAAATTTCATTACGAGCAGAGCATCATAAATTTCTATAACCTGCACTTCTAGTAAAATCAGCAGGTTAAAGAACACTGACTGATTTCTAAAAAAAACATTTCGGAGAATGTGTGGTCGGTAGTCATTGGCCGCCATTTAACAACAACACAGGGTCGATAAAAAGGAGCATTCAATAAACAATTTTAATAGAACTTTTCTTTGTAAAAAAATAACAAAAAAAATGAAACAAAAGAATGAAAAGAGAAGAAAGATAGACGAAGAATGAAAAAGGAAATGAGTACAAGAATTTGTTACTGTTAGAGCTGTTACTTTACTAACGAAGGTGGCGGATAAGAAGATAGGGTTTCTCATGTTATAAATCGATACCAGCAATTTAAGAATACAGAAGGTGCCTTAGACAGACACGTAAAATTTAAGGTGTACGAAGCAAAGGGAGAACCGCCATTTGAAACGTCAAATTTTACGAAATCGCACATTTACAACTCCAAAATTAACAAAAATAGTTATTAGTAAAACATCCTGTTAAAGCCCTTCGACTTCGGTCCAATCATAAAGCTGTCACGTTAGTGTAGGCATGATTGCAGCAAAGTCAATTTTATCGATTCACGTCATAAAGCCTATAGGGGAACTCAAAAACGATACTTTAGGTCTAATCTTATGCAAAGCTTTAGCTTTGGTGGAGGTCCAATTACGCTATAAGGTTGCTATCAGATAAGGAAGACGCACTATGAAGAAGATATTTTATCGTATATCGACCATGTTTGATACTACAAATTTCTGTCAATGCCTGGTCAAACGTAGCCGAAACATTACTCCAGTACCTTGAGCAAATTGGAATTTCTTCATTATCATTAGTCTGTATGTAGTCCCGACTTCAGCCCGTTAGAACATTATATGAAACTTCTGAAACACAATGTGCAAGCCTTAACCTCAGCTTCTAATTCGATTGAAGCATCTTGAATCGCAGCTCACAAAGAATGGAATTGAAATGAGCTTTTTGCTCTCTGATTTTAGAAGCAATTAGAGTTAAAGGACGGAATACACGTTTTGAATTCATTTTCATGTTAGCTAGTGCAATGGTTGTTATTCCAGGTTGTCCGCATCTGATTAAGTACCTAACTGCATCTGTTCGAATAACTGAAGCTATTCCTTATAATCGAACCAATATAATGGTCACACATTTTCTGTTTTACTTCTTAAATGTGTATAAATTTGAAATACATTCCAACCGCATTCATATAAACAAACTAAACATCAACAATTGCAATCGCTATATCCAACTAAGCTAAGACTTTTAAGTAGCTAAAAAGAATCTTACCACACTTGATATTCATCCCCTCTAGTTAAGCACCGGCAGGGTAGAATCGTTTCTTGAGGTGGGCATTGTACACCACCATTCTGACATAAGCAGCCTTCAAAGAGTATTACAAAAAATATAACACTAGTGCGGATTATCATCTTCGCAAATTCCACTTCTAACGCCGTAAATCATCTTTCCTCCGAATCGCAAGCAGACATGACGCGACCTGGTGAACCGTTGCACGAGAAATGCCAGGTGAGATCAAGTTGAAAAGCTCAATTATCGTCGCAACAATGGTTAGTAGTCCTGTCCACACCTGTAACAGTAAGTTAACGAGCTGTATTGATAGGATTGTCCGTCTCCTAAATAGTTGATTTCCGTTGTACGGGTCATCAAACACATTTCTATATAAAATAGGGATAATACTATGTAGTTATCTTCAGGAAAGTCAATTTCGCTTTTTTATTTTGAGCGAGTATTGCGTTAGCGTAATTAGAGAATATCGAAACATTACTGTTAGAACACCCATGTCATAATTTCAACAAAATTAGTTTATTAAAATACTAGAAATTAAAAGAATCAGGTGAAATTAGCACTTCCTTAAAAAAATTAAAGATAATTTTGTTACATTGACACAAATAGTGTAACGTAAGGAATCCCTACTTACATCACTTTTTTATAATAGCATTGTACAGTCATATTTTATGTAACACAACTGCCTAGGTCATCTGTAATATTTGCAACAAATAAGTAGGTACCTACTACATAACAACTAAAGGAAAGAAAGAAAAACACATCGTCAAAGTCCATAAAAGAAAACAATTGTACTCTTATGGTCATGGCACATGCCATTGCGCAATGTTGAACTTTCTTGTTCGCGTCCATTAAAAAATAGAACTGTCTCAATTACGGAGCGCTATTACCTAACCGGTACATATAGCTAATATACGATTGTTATTTGTCTTGTACAATTTCAAGACGCGTTAGTTCCATCACTTTAGGAGAGCTGCTGTCAAATCACGCAATTTTTTTCTTTTGCGTTGTTTTACGCAAGACCTACTTGTATACTACTCAAAATAATAGACCTAGAAAAGTGGATGCAGTATTCATTAGTAACACGATTAGAATAAGTGCATTTTTTTAAAGAATTACGTTATTATTCTTAATTATTTTAATAAGGGAAAGTGTTTTTAGGCGTGTATTGCACCGTTGGTAATGGTTTATGCAGATTCTGTTTGTAGTTATTTTAAGCCCGTAAACAAGATTCCACGATCTTTGAAACAACAATCATCATCAGGTGGTAGCCAATAGATAAACATCTTCAAAAATATTTTCTGTCTATTGGTTGTTAGTATGAACCATGAATTAAAAGAAAATGAGTAATATTGACATCATTTACGAGCCCCGTACCGTTTCAATTGGCACACCTACTAAAATTTTTAATTTTACTCAAAACATGTTTGAAAAACGGTTACTATAATTGTTTTTAACTGAAAAATAACACTCTTAAACGTTGGACAATATATGTTAAATATGTAGGTACTTCAAATAAAATATATTAGATAAAAACAAAATTCACCAGTTAACCATTTGTGCCTGATTTGTTCATGTATTCTTAATACATAAAAATTGGTAAAAATCGAGGTAGCTATGAAAGATATTTCAAAACTTCTATTAATTCATCGTTAGGTTATATTATGGGCAGTAAATATTATTATTATACGCTGCGGTTATTGTAATTAAATAAACAATGGCAAGAGGTAAAGCAATTGATGAAAAAATTAGGTCAATAATTGTAAAACTATCGAATGAAAGGAATTCATATTCTGAAATTGGAAAATTGTTGGATATATCAAGGTACAGTGTTAGAAATGTAATAAAATTTTACAAGAAAAAAAGTTCAGTGACCCCAAAACTCCGTAATACAAAGAAAAACTAACTCACTGATAACAACAGAAGAGCTTTGAAACGAATAATAAAACAAAATAGGCGTGCTAATTATGGCCAGTTGAGTGTACCTACCATGGAGTGATACTGTAGGAAGACGTGTATGAAGATCCACATGTCTCAGAGAAGCTAAGAAACTTGGATTTGGGTCGTACAAGGTAACACTTTTGAAATACTAATTTTGTTTGTTAAATATCTTTTCCTCTAGGCCAAAGGAAAACCTTTATTGACCTCAACACAAAAGAAATATAGATTGAATATTCCATTGTTAAAATGGGTCTCAAGCAGCCCTGACCTATCGCCCATAGAGACTATGGTATCAAATGAAAAAGGCCTTGCGCGCAGCTGCTGCAAGATCAGTGGGAGAATTGAAAACCAGCCTTCGAGAAATATGGCATGGATTCACGGCACAAGATTGCCAAGAACTTGTAGGAGGAGAATCCATGCCGTTATCAAAGCTAAAGGCAATGTAACGCAATGGTAAAGTTTCGTTAATGTTTGTCGAAGATTGTTCGTCTGAAGTTTATTTATATATAATTATTATTATTATTGATTTCTTTTTTCGAAATAAGTTGTAAACTAGTTTGTAATTCTTAGCAAAAAGGCTTGATGAAAAATAAAAAACTTTTAACATATTTATGAACAGGATTTCTTCTTCTAAAATGTTACTTACTAAAAATTTTAGAGGTGTTCCAATTGAAACAGGGCGAGGCTCGTATTCAAGTGGTTTTAAAAGAATTTAAAAGCCTTCAAAATTAGACGCTACTGATATGGCACTTATCTATAAAGAGTTGGTAGGTTTTGGTTTAACCACCCTATCTAAACCTAACACAACTATAGAATTCCCGCTTCAAAGGTGTTGTGGCGATACGGAGGATAATTGGTAAAGGAGAGAAGCAAATCCAAATTGTTTTTGCGTTTGCCCACTTTTCCTATTTCTAGCCGTGGCCACTATTATCGCAGGTTTTGAAGATACTGACCCAGATTCTTATTGGGTGGACGTCAAAGCCTAATATACTATGTATAAAAGGACCAACAACAACAACAACTGACATGAGTAGATTCTAGTATGTAACTCTGGGAACAAACCATGATGCACAATCGTAATCGGATAATAGCCATCAAAATTTGTTTCCAAAAATATTGGCGGCCTACTAATGCTACTACGTATCATCTAATAATGATTGTCATTCATTAAGCAAAAGAAGATTGCTATTGATTGACTAATTGCGAGCTGTACGAGAACTACCTTCCATCTGGACTCAAGGGTAAGATAGACAATAATGTCGATTATAGAAACAATCGCAGAAAATCAATGCGTGATCAATGCGTGAATGATATGAAAAAATATACCTTCTATTTGCATAGAGTCACTTGGTGGCACGAGAGTATTGCGAAATTAAGGACAGAGACACGCAAATTCTTGAATAGAGGAAAGAGAACCTTGCAATTAATTACACACAGAAACTTACTCAGGACTACTATATCTCACAAACACGTCATTTTATGTAGGAGATATTTCCAGGAAATCAGAAAGAATTCTTTAAGAAATCGTATTATAGTTATAGTAATATGCGTTCTGATTTTGAAAATTTAGCGTATAATAGTCATTATTTCCGAAACCTAAAACTTGCATAAAGATAAAATATTATTTTTGCAAAATAACTACTACATACTATGTACTACTTTTGTATGTACATTAATAGACGCAAGTTATTATACAATATTTGTCTAAGTTTTAAAGTGATTACTTTCGTAAATATGTATATTCTACATATCTAGCCTGATCTCTATCATTATTCAGAAATGTTTTATGGCGTTTCCGCTAAAATTTAAAAGTAAAATCAGCGAAGAATTCAAAGGCATGTTACAAATTAATTTCGCTTTCAAGTTCTCATTAATCATCAATCTCATTTAGTGGAAAGACAATGCATTTTGTTAACAATTTATACCTATTATTTACAGCTTGCTGATTTGCTACCAAAGACTTTCACTAATTTCGTCTTAATACACCTTGTAAATTTTCTAATTGTTGTTATTATTTTGTAGTTAAACTTAATTTATTTTGTCGTACTGCTTATTTGACTTTTTTTTGAGAGAACTATTAACTGTCTCGTTAAGATTTTTTATGTTTCTAAATATCATTTAGAGATTAGGAGTATTTTCCGAATTAACACAATTGAATCTAATGTCCTTTATAACAAATATAGCTTTAACACTCAACCTATTTAAAAAAGTAAAAACTTAACAACTACTCGTTCACAAAAATTCAAGAATTCTTGCCCAAGTGACAATGATAAAAGGTGGAGAATTGCAAACAGATTCTAATGAAATTATATTTTTCCATGATTACAATTTTGAAGTAGTATGTATATTAGCATTTTAAGAAATAACTTGGCACCAAATGGGTAAATGGACAGTAACCTTTAAAATCTATTAATCAACTTTTTCGCAGAACAAACATGAGAAGTGTTTGAAAAATAGTTCATAAGAAATTTACTGTTTCGTCTACATATATAAAAATATTAACTACAACCCATGGCAGTTCACTAATGGCCGTGCACTAATAATTGATGGATTATAGCAAGAGAATAAAAGTAACAAGTTGGTCTTCTATTTCCATGGGGATCTCCGAGATAAGTTTAACGAAATGAGCAGAATTTAAGATATATTGTGGAGGATTTTCTATATATTTTTAAGTATTTAACTAATCCGTCGGCGGGTGAGTCTATTAACTATTGATCGGAGTGGTATATTTTGCTTAAGGATCTTCGGATGGCCATGTTTGAATTCCTAGAATATTGTTTTGTGTGTCCAGAGAAATATCAGACAATTTAATTATTTAGTGAGGTGAGTTGACGTTCGAAGTTTGAAGTAGGATCACACGACATGGAGTGTAGGTAAGTAAAGATTGGACAGTTTCCATATAACAACGTATTGAAAGTGTTCAATCTTTACTTTCAATGAGTATACCATCTTGTAGGAGATCTAAAATTTTAGCTAAATACGTACTGCGATTTTTTCAAAATAACAATGGCATTATACATATTTGTCAGCAGAAAGAATGACAATGTGTTTGTTAGTTTTTACGACTGTTCGTTCAATTCTCGAGAGATTCCTTTGAGAAAACTTTTGGGAGGAAAACATTTCGTTCTTTCGAAACGAATCAAATCGGCATCACTTTGGAAAGGCTAAAATATCCTCCTTTGGTACTATATACTTTTGGGAGCCACAGAGAAATTTAATTCCTTGGATAACACTACTGTTTCAGCTTTGGACAAAGAGTGAGAAGAAGCATGGTCAAAAGAAATTCTATTAAGTAAGGGTCAATTATCGGTAGAGTAAAATGAGTAAGACCAATACCTTTTCGGCATAATGATTATGCTACTATGGCACGGTCAGAAACTGAAGGCACTTATAATAGAGACTCGAGTCGTAGAAGTCTTATTTTTATAACAATAAACTTAAATTTTAGAATCCTTGCTTCAAAAATGGTGACAATAGACGATTTTAAGCATCATCAAGCTGTATATCCATAAATTAGTAACAATGAATGTCTTCAATTGTTGGATCTTCCAAATAGCCCAACATCATGCGACAACAACCTCTTTGAATGTATGTAGATATATCTGAATGAACAATATCTATGTTGTGAACACAGTACAACTGTAGAGGGAAAGCCACATTACTGCAGATTTGAGCTACAGTTTGATTCACGGAGAAATTCAGATTTGAACTTTGTCCACATTGTCGTCAAGCCAAGAAATGTAGTCAGGCGGAAGTAGTTACCAAGCTGCTAATACATGATACGTGTCGTAGTCTACGTAACAAATTGGCTAACCATCAAAGCAATCGAATTATTGGATGACTAGCATAATCCCAAGACTGGAATGAAAGTGTGAGTGAAATTACTTCACATATGGGCCTTAGGTATTCACGATAATTTCAATTTCGGGATTTTTTTCTGCAAAATAGGAATATATACCTCTAGAAAATATTGACAATGTTATTTTGTCTATGAACAATAGATGCAAAGGAAATTAAAATGTCTCTTTACGTTCTCGGTCGAAAAGTTAAAAAACCTGTGCCTTTTCATATAACACTACAGCCTCTTGATTTCCAACTTAATGCATATGATTATACGGTACAAAAATAATTTAGTATAATAAGTGTTCTCCTCTTAAATTTACTATTTACGGTTAGCCTTAAAAGCACTACAGTAACTATAAACACTTTCGTAAGTTATCCAAAATTTTGAAAATTTACCACTAAAAGTAAGCAAAATTTTTAGACAGCAAGAAGATCACCAAGATAAGTTTTTGGGGTAAAATAACAATAAATGCAAACTGCAAAAATTCAGATGGATAATTTTCTAGTAGTTTCCTCTTTCACTTTTAGCTGTGCCTTTTTGAAGCAAACTCAGAAAATTGCTTAAAATTGACAAAAAAGTTACAATAAAAATATTACCTCATTCTACATACCCAAATGAATATATGCAATAATTTTTCTGTATATATTTACTAACTGACAAAAACACAAATCCCAAAACGTCGGCACATTTTTACACTTTAGCGGATAAAGTAACAAGCGACACAGTTAAATTGCAACTGAATACTGTACACTGTATATACAGTAAAGTGTTCCTAAGCATACGAAAGGAACGATTTGAAATGCCGGTTTTACACACGAGTGCTTACCTATAGAAGACCAACATCTTTCCTTTAACTTCTTCACGCGTCTAGTTTCTCAAACGAGCCACTGAGCAGCATTTATGTTAATAAACATTTTGGAATCCAGTATGCTTTCATCTAACGCACATGTAATCGTATTACCTACATCACTTTAATTTAGTTTGCAGAATATGATAATATCATGTATATGAAAAAAATCTGAAATTTCATTAAAATTGTATTTATAAGTACCTATATTATTTGTTTTTGTAACGGTTGCAGTTAATTGAAAGTGAAAATATAAATTAATAATTCTCCATGTAATACCTGATTTAATCAGAAGCAAAACAAAAATATTTTGTTAGAAAATCATTATTAATATCAGTTTTAGGAAAAGGGCTATTGGAACTAAGCTCTCCGGCATTTGTATGCATTACTATAGGTAATAAGAGACTAGATTCTGCAGGACACAATAGTAGAAAGTTTTAGTTTGTGATATTACGTAATGTTCACTAGAACATTCTACGTGACCAAGTTTTCATGCATTTCATCATGTACTTGTTATACTATGTATTTTTTAACTTTAACTAGAACAAAGTATAAAATGGTTCTTCCATAAAGTCACTACTAGGAAAATTATAAAGGAAATCAAGCGCAGTTCATGCGAGGTAGCTTGACATCTTGCTAGTATGAAGCGAACCAAATATTTCCCCGATGTTTTCTAATAGCAATATGAAAGTTTGAAACTAAACCAGGAGTGCAAGAATTTGCAACGCAATAGAACGTCTTCCTAATGCATACTAGATACGTCTGGACATTCTACCCATTCCAACGTCTCCAAATCAATTGTTAGTAATGTTTGCTTAACATTAATGAGCATTATCATCCATATAAATAAAAAAATTATTCTCCCTCAAATCCTGCATATAGAACGAATAAACTAAACAAAATATTACTTATTTAACTACTACATTTAATTGTTCCAAATTTTCTCGGGTCTATGATTTTTTAGATTGCATGTAAATCTCTATAAAAATGTATGAATTCAAAGATTTTTAATCAAACAAAAAGTATACGCAAATTTAACTGTAAAAGCTGTTCTATACGGAAAAGACATGAAAAAACTGTCGGATAAAACAAAAATATCATCCCAGAATTATACTACTATATTAGTAGATCAATATAAATTATCCCCGTGGAAATTGTAATCTGAAACACACTATAATAGTAGGTATATGATAGTTACCCTGTAAATTTCGAAAACATGCAAGGAATAGAATCTAACGGAAGCATTTTTGTAATGGCGGGAATCAGCATATCACATATCAATACAATCGACTGAATTCTTGAAATTATCGAAATTTTACCCGTTTTTAAGACCTTTTTTATGAATGTATTAACATTAATATATTAGAAAATTATTATTGTATTATTACTTAACAGTTTGTATTGAAACTGAACCAAGTGTCCAATTTTTCATTCTAATGACTATGTCAATATTATATTATAAGTGGCTATCCTGTAAATTTCGAAACTACGCAAAGAATAGAATTTAACGGAAGCACTTTGGTAATGGCGGGAACTAGATCAGTCCTACCACATACCAATACAATCGACTGAATTCTTGAAATTATCGAAGTTTTACCCGTTTTTAAGACCTTTTTTATGATTGTATTAACATTAATATACATATTATTATTTATGCATAGTTCCTCTTTGACTTATCCTATACCAATTGTACTAGTTCTTGTACTGTTATGGTCTCTGGATAAATATACTATTATTATTATTATTGTTATTATTAGATAATTATTATTGTATTATTACCTAACAGTTTGTATTGAATCTGAACGAAGTGTCCAATTTTTCATTCTAATGACTATGTCAATATTATAAGTTGGCTACCCTCTAAATTTCGAAACTACGCAAAGAATAGAATCTAACGGAAGCACTTTGGTAATGGCGGGAATTATTCGATCAAATCGACTGAATTCTTGAAATTATCGAAGTTTTACCCGTTTTTTTTTTTATGAATGTATTAACATTAATATATTAGATAATTATTATTGTATTATTATGTTACAGTTTGTATTGAAACTGATGAAGTATCCTATTTTTGATTTACTATATGCCTAGTCATTATTTCAAAAAAAAATAAGTTTAGTGACCTTATAAAATGTCTGATAATTAAGCAAACTCTGCAATACTTTCATTGATAAACACCAAGTAACAACAACAATGATCTTATTTCTAGTATTTCAACAACAACCAAAAGAATTGTTTTATTCATTCATAAATCCTTATTATGCCCCCTTCTTGTTTTTGACCAAAGTAGATTGCTATGTGCTCTGCAAAAACCGTATGAATTTAGTCCCTATTTGTAGTGTGCAGAAAGAGCTTTAGGTAGCTTTAGCTTTGTACCTATACTTGTTTGGTACACGGTCTTGTAAGGTTTGTTCCATCAGGCCCACTGATCATCAGATGGACGTCAGCCACATGCGCGCTACACAAAAAATGTTCCAACGAGTATCTGGTCGATCTTACGGATTATCAGCAAAGTGTTCCAACAATCCTATGAACTCGTACATGAACGACTCCGTGAACTATCAAATGCGTCCATGTATCGATGCTACGGATCGGTATGGACGGTTCGCCGCTACATATTTACAAACAAGAAGTCCTGCGATTAAGAACAGATATAAACTCCGTTCCAACAAACTTTACACAAATTTTCAAATTAATGTAACCATCTGTAAATATTTCAAAGGCGTATATTTAAGCGGGAAGTAATATTAAACTGTTGGCAACACTAGCTTGTAGTTCATGCTGCTGCTGGTAGGTATGCCCCTTGTCTCTACGCATTCGCTGGGAATTCGATCATTTCCGTCTTGTATCTGTAACAGTCGACACGTTGCCGTCGTCCAGGGTAAGTGTATATATTATACATGCACATAATTCATGGTTTAAAATATTTAAATAAAAATGTAGTCACTCTTATTTATGAATATAGAGCTATTAACAATAGTAAACAAAATAATAATAAACAACATTGATTTTTATCAAATTTTAAGCTTATTGATTAGCAAAGCACGTGTTTTAAGGTTATTTGTAACGGACCGTATTAAGCTATTAAATTAACTTTTCGTATTAAATTATACATGTACACTCATCGAAAGTAAAGATTGGACACTTTCAATACGTTGTTATATGGAAACTGTCCAATCTTTACTTTCCGCGAGTGTACATACATATGTATTCTGTTTTTTATATATAATATTAATTATGATGATTCAAAAATAGACAAGCATATGGCTGAAATTTTATGATGCCAACCTTAACTGATATTTAAAACAATATTTCGAGATTGAAAATAAAGGAAGTGCATGTTTGATTTTAATATGGTTTCTCTTTCAGATAACTGGCGAGTATAAATGATGGTAAATTTTCGACTTAAGTTGGCAACATTTCTGTAATTTTATGTTAGCACACCTGATTTTTTAATTTAAATTTGTCAAACAATGGTGTTTACTATTGAGCAAAACACATTTATTGTAATGGCTTATTTTTGAAGCGGCTTACAAAATGATGTCGGTAATTGGATATATTCGCTGCAATCAACTTTTAAGCAATTTGTTGCAATGTATCTAGAGGAACAAGTTGATTACTGTAGCTTTACTATACACACTATAAGAATTGTTGAAAGGTTTTTGAACACCGGTAATGTGGCTAAAGGTAAATCTACTGGCCATCCCATTGTTGCTACACCTGATGTTTTGAATAAAGTTAATGAACGTGTTGCAGAAAATCCTCATATTTCAGTACGTCGTTTATCTCAACAAATAGGTAAGGTCCCGTTAACAATTATTGTTATTTCCTTTTAACGTTTCTTACGTTCTTTCCAGAACTCTCCTATGAAACCACGTGTAAGATCCTCAAGCGTTTACATTTACATCCGTATAAATTTACAATTGTTCAGCAACTTCACCTACCTGATTTCATATTACGAACACAGTTTTGTTACTGGTGTAATTACAATCTGCATAATACTATTGATCAGCAAAATATCACTTTTTATTTGGATGATGCTTGGTTTCATCTGTCTGGTTATGTAAATTCCTAGAACATGGTCGGCAGAGAATCCGCAGAACTTAATCCAAGTACCATTGCGTCCAGTTAAAATTGGTGTTTGTCCATACGAAATGTGAAGCTAATTAAGAATCTTCAATATTATTAAAATATGGTAAGTTCAATGTATATGTACATTAGAAACTGCAAGTGTATAATTCAGTGATGATATTAATTACCGTCTGATTTGTATGATTTTAACAACTGGCTGCTTATTTTTACTCTGAGATTTATTAAACTATCAACGTTATATGTGCAATTTTCATATGCTATGGTACTACATGATAATAAATTTATTTCAGATTCCAATCAATAGAATCTAGTCTTTAGGAGTTGGAGGAAGAAGATGGCCTTCAAGGTAAATTTATTTATATCAGTCTTATAAATAGATGCACGATGATTATAAAATTTGTTTAAAATGATGAATTATAGTTATCCCTGTCTTACATCATTTTTAAATGGTGAAAATGTTTCAAACTGATCTTTTGCAAAACATTATTTTTAAGGCTCAGGATAAGTGTAAGATACATTTTAAGATTATTTTAATTTTACAGAGCTCTGAAGATACTGAATGGATGTAACTGCCACAAAAAGAATAGGTGAGATCTTTTGTTCCCATTTATTTACTTTTAATTAAAATATTTATAACTATATCTAAATGATGACTCTGCCAAATATACGCTATAATGATTACCAGCGTGATTTCTACTTGCCCTCACTGATTATCAATAAACCATAATTACAACACATTACTTGAAAAGTCTACGTTACTCAGGTGTCGATTTTATTTGCAGAACTGTACCCTTCTTTGAAAGAAAAGGCGTAGTTTCCGAATGTGTTTTGTAGGTAAGAAATATACTAATAATTTGTTAAGTAATATGTTAAGAAATGATGATGTGTATTAATATACGCTATGATTATTTTGATTAAAATTTGTAACTGATGTATCTGTTATTAAAACAACTTATTAATGAAAAAATACTAAAAATATGTAAGAATATGGTTTCTGTTTCAGGCCATTGGAGACTTGTGTTATAAATCTATATTATTCTGTAAAAAAATGTGTAAACTTGAAAATGACAAAACTAAATAAAGACTGCAAAAAGTACCGACCAATTTTTAGATACATTATCCTAACCACATAAATTAAATTCCACCTTTTTCGTTACGACCATTTTGATTAGATGAAGGAAGCGTGCGCAAAAGCTACTGTCGTACAACGATTTGAACCGTTCATAATTGAAACATTTGTTAAATAGATTATAGGCGACGAGAAAATGGGCACCGTCTTGGATTATTTAAAAAAGTATTGGTGTTTGAACTTAAATCAAAATAAAGAATTTCGTTCCTATATAATCCTTCGATTATTTCATTACATTTAATGAATCGTATTGTTGAAAATTATGGTCAAATTTACTCCAATTGTTTCAAAGTTAATGCTACTTTAGTATGATTACATATCGAAAAGTTTGGATAATCGTGTGCAATTGATTCAATACATTCGGACTTTTTAACAAAATTGACCATGTGTATGGTGGTTAGTCGTACATCTCGGAATATTTGTTGAATGGTTTCGTCTTTTTTTTCTGTTACTTTGGAAATAGCTCGAAAACGTACTGCAATATTTAATATCTTGCCTTAAGGGGGAACTATCAGGTTAAAATTATTTGAATTTTCAAAGCTAATAAACAGGCAAATTAGTGGTTCAATCGAAATAAAATTCATGTTACGTGTTTGGCATATAATAAGGAGTGTGAACACGTATTTTATATGATAGATGTTTATAACGTTTGTTGTATTTCGCGCCATAGTTTTGTTACTTTGAGGATCGTTTATTTAAAATTGAAGAAATAAATGGCATTTATATTAGGGTCTTCACATTGAAAAAACCAGTAAAATCGTTCATCTCAAAGCGTTTAGTCAAATAACTGTAATAACATAAATTATTAGATTTAAAGATTACGTTCCTATTACTTAATGTGTTAGAAAAGGATAATTACTGTTCAACAAGTTCAGCAGTTTTTGAAGAGATGGCGCTCTAGCATTTGTACATTTACAAGATACCCTAATTGAATGGCGGCAACTTTATATTATAAAGTAGGAATGTAACACCCCGAATAACTGATCTTACCTTATTAATGCATGCTTTTCTGTAAAATTTTATGTATTCATAATAGTAGGTTGCCAACTATGTCTTTAACTATCCAGCTCCAAAATTTTTGACAGTATATTGAAAAGGAAAGTATTCCAATAATCTTAGTTTTTAAAACATACTTATGAGCCAATAATCCACAATAATTTATTGCCATCAATTTAATGGTAAATAGCTTCTGTAGAAATGTATAATATTCCACCAAAATCTATCTTAAGTTGAAAGTCAATAAAAATTACTGATGAAAAGCTTTTTTTCTTAAATTTAAATAGCCTTTCAGTTGCTGGAAATATTCTAGAGTATATCCGGTTCAATTTCTACAATGTTATGAATTGCAACGACTATCTGCCAACAATCGGAGTTTACATTTACCACAACGACCTCAATAAGCAATATCACACAAGGTTCTCCACTCAGTACTGCCTCGTAAATTGCCGCTTGAAATTTTAAGATAAAACATTTCTTTTGAATCAGACTATTCAGCAGTATATATGGGTAAGTTGGTTGATACTAAACTAATATATTCAATTTAAAGCTATAAGCTACAACAATATTCTCATGTTATAAAGGAAACGCTCATTTCTTAACAAAATAATGCATTTAACGTTACAAAATATAGCACAATTTTCATTTACAATCTTATCTAAAATAAATAATCACCAAATTGTACAAAATACAAACCTATTTAATTATCACTGGCAATAATGTGTCAACGTTAACCTAGCAGTAATATTCATAGCTTGTAGTTCCGTTAAAAGTAATTTACAAGCGTAAGGCATTGTAATAGTCGACACTTGCACTGAACTTTTACAACTATTACACCAACTACAATACCCAAGTCTTCCACACTTATTGCAGACATCTACTTCACATTGATCACTCGAAACCATAAGTCGTTCCACTAACATCATACTTAAAGTATAAAACATTACTTCTACATTAATTTAAGAGCACAACTAAAATGAATTTACCTTGCGCCGTATCCAATCAAGCAATCTCGTTCCATTTCTCCCAATCTAAGTCCTCCATCCCGACTTCTGCCTTCAGTTGGTTGCCTTGTTAATACAGCTCTAGGTCCTCGTGCTCTACAATAATAGTAATTGAACCTAAACATAATTTGTCCTCCTAATAAACCTACCTAGCATGCATTTTATCTTGCACCATATGCTTCAATTTTTGATAGTAGACTGGACCCGAGTAAATGTACGCTTGCAATGGTTCTCCTGTAATACCAGAATAAAAGAAATCTTTTCCTTGATAATTGAAACCGTGTTTTAATAATTCTTCACTGACGTCTTGCACTTTAGAACCACCAAACGCTGTACCATAATGGAATTTTCCTACGATATAAAATGAAAAATAAACTTCCACAAGCGCAGTAAACATTGTATCTTACCCTCCACAAGTCCAGCTTTACCAGCTAGTAGTTCTATTAACTTCCCTACAGTCATACGGGAAGGAAACCCGTGAGGATTCATAATTATATCGGGACAAATACCGTATTCATTGAACGGCATATCTTCTTGCTCAACAACTAAACCTACAACACCTTTTTGACCATGCCTCGAACTAAATTTATCCCCAATTTCAGGTCTCCTAGTTTGTCGTAATAATATTTTGATTAAACCTGAATCTTCCTCATTTGTCGACACCATTACTTTTTCAATATAACTGGGTTCTGTATTCTTATAACATACAGGAACATCCCTATATTCTACACTGCTCGTGCTACCACCTCCTGGTGCTGACGATAAAACGGGAACCGATTTATTAATTAGAACCTAAAAAATCTTATGCATAAATAATAAATAAGAATTTCTTGGGGTAGTTATACTTGTCGATTTTCCACTGATTCTCCAGGAGATACAATACCATCATTATCCAAGATATCATGCTTCCACATCGGTTTATTAGTAGCAGAATCAATCAACGGACCTTGGATACGATCAAATGTTTGATTAGCGTATCTTTTTAATATACATTTACTATTTCTGTAAACTAAGCAGCGTCCAAAACCTCTATCGACTGAGGCTTTGTTAATTATTAGTGCATCTTCAATATCATAACCACTATAACTCATCACAGCAACCGTGGCGTTCTGTCCTGCAGGTAATTTGTCAAAATTTATCAACTCTATTGTTTTAGACTTGACCATAGGAGCTTGAGGATATACTAAATTGTAAAGTAGAGTATCCATGCGATTTCTTTGATTGTACCCAATCGTTCCCATAGCTTGTTTACCCATCGCACATTGATAAGTATTCCTTGGAGATTGGTTATGGTGAGGGTAGGGAACTAAACCGGCGCAAACCCCTAACAGAGTAAAAGTAGCAATTTCTAAATGAGTTGTTTGAATAGTTATATCGCTTTCGTAACAGGCAATAAAGCTGTCGTTTTCTTCATTGACGTCCAAAAATTCTACCAAGCCTTAAGAGAAAAAGAGAACGCAAAATTAAAGATCAGTTAAAAGTACAATCTGTTACAAAATGTATGTAAAATCAGAATATTGCGATGCTATTACGATAATAGCAACTAAATAGCAATACTTACCATCATGTAAAAAATCCTCAAAACTTCGTATACCCATTTCTAGCTCATGAATATGAGCTTTAGTCACCAGCGGCCTACCTTCCTGAACTATTATATAGGGCCTACACAAACGTCCTCCATCCGAACTTATATAAACGCATCTATGTAAATGATTAGGATATATGGACACATAACCAGATATATAACCACTACGCCTCATAAGACGAAACCATTCAATCAAGCGTTTATATTTCTTCACAACTCCGATAATACATCCATTGAGGAAGACCACATAAACATCAGGCGCATTCATAAAATCACCACTGATTGTATTAATATCTATCACGCCTGTATTATTTGCAAGACGTATGAGAGGGTATTCATCCACTTCTGTAGTGATATGTGTCATTAAAGCAAGATTTTTCACTAAACCACAAGCCTCAAAATGAAAAGCTTATGTAACAAAATGCATTTCTGGTAAATCTTAAAACTCACCTCTCCTTCTGGAGTATCGCTGGGACAAAGCATCCCCCATTGACTTGCTTGTAGAGACCTTGGTCCAGACACTTTTCTAGTCTTTTCAAACTGTGAATTTACTCTGGTCATCATCCCTAGTGCTGATATATAACTAAGTCTGGATAGTACTTGTGTCACACCTTGCCGTTCCATTCGAAATCGTTTGATAGTCCAATTACCCTAGAAAATAGAATCGAAGTATATTTTAACCATATTTTCAACGCAATTTATCGTTTTTAACGGCGAAAGTGCAACTTAATTAAGCATTTTCTCGCAAAATACATACATTGAGCATTGAACAAAATTGACAATGGACTAGTTTCATTGTTAATGCGACTATTAAAAGCTATTCAGGGGAAGAAACAGTACTGGTAAGTAACATTACTGGTACCGCAAAAAGCACGCCAACAGTTGCTATGGAAACCCTACTACCCTCCCTGGATATTTACATAAAGAGGTAGACAAGAATTGGAGCACATAGACTGAAGTGTGGTGAAAATTGGAGAACTTAGAATACTTCGGGACGTCCTAAAATAATGACCAAAATCACAAACCCTATCCTTGAAACAGACTGTGATAGAATGATTCCCAAAATCTCCTTGAACAAACACTTCAAGGTTGTCTTAGACTGGGATGAGTGGAGAGTAAAACAGAAACCTGGAATACAAAACCAGATCTGGTATGTAGACGGGTCAAAATGAATAATAGATTCAGGAGCAGGACAATATACCACCATACATCAAACGAAAATATTAGCAAACGTGACATGTGCTTAAAGGGCGGTGAAAATACAATCCAGGAGGTCAGCTGATTCATTTGGCTGATCAGATAGACAGGCGGAACAACATTAAAGGACAAATACGCAGCAAACGGACGATGAAGCAGCCATCTCAGCTAGCAGAAGATCTGCTGGCTTTTAACCGAATACAATTTAGAGCAGTAACGCGTCTGTTAACAAGACACGCCTGTCTAAGAAAATACATAGAATTGGCATGTCTAAAAATGAAACGATTTGCAATTAGGAGAAGGAAACGGCCTACCAAGTTGTATTTGAATGCACTGTATTGTATAACGGCGGAAACTGTCAAAATTAAGACTTACCAACCCACTAAGAGGACTACCACAGAGATTTACCACACAAGTTATTAAACCAAATAAAAGGGACTAATTTATTTATGTAAAGAAATTCACACGGAATAATACAAGGCATAGGCCGCGGTGTAAAGGCAATGATGTAAAGACCTGACTCGTACCCAACGCCTAATCAAGTCAAATCAACACTACACAAGCGTATACTTTGAATAAAAATAAATACTTGCAGTTGATATTGCAAACACCAAACAATTTGTAATTAAATCAGATCTCATATATTTGATAACATCAAATTGCGTAGCTCTAATTTTCGGTATTGTCTTTTCAGCTATTGATTTCAATTCCCAATTAAATCTCTTAAAAACATCTTCAAACATCAAAGAAAGAAGCGATCCAGCCAATTCCAATCTCTTATTACCATAGTAGTCTCTATCATCAAGAGCATTTTTATTCAGTTGTGCCTCAATTACTCGTTTTAACTAAAATAAAAAACCGGTTACAACTAGAAGATATATAACATAAATTTCATTAGAATTAATACCATGTGAGCCATGTATACTGCTTTACTTCTAAAATTATATTCCTCTACATGCACATGTGCCAGTACTGTTGTAGCCAAAAGATCTCTAGCTTCATCCCAGGGTGTTTTCATCTTGCTCGCTGATGAAACATAACGCTTTGCAACCAATTTTGAACCTAAATACCTCAGTGCTGCTTCTTGTGTGTATATCTTCGAAACATGGCATTCCTCTAATGTGGGCGTAAATTTTCTCAAGTCTGTTATTCCTACTAACTGACAAATTTCTTGATCACTTAATATACCCATTGCTTTAAACACTATCGATATCGGAATTGCCTACAAAATAATTACTAACATCTAATTAAATCGGATCATATAATCATTACATCTGTGAACATATTATGTCCCAAATAATATTTTCCACCTTTAGCAAAAACAAATGTTCTAGATTTCTTTTCATGAGTTGAGCTTGTCACCTGACATTGTATACCATATTTCGATTCCTCTACAATCATCCTATTCTTCGATAATTGTTCTTGAATTAAAATAACTTTCTCTTGACCCTTTACAATAAAATATCCACCCGGATCTAAAGGACACTCATTCATTTTAGCTAATTCATACTCAGACTTTTCGGATAAAATACAATTTGAAGAACGTAACATAATAGGCATTCTAAAACAAGGACATAAATCTGCGAATGAGTTTTTCTGAAAATTATTTATAGTACATACTTTCCAATTAAAAGCCCTGTTCTTGAAACTCTTTGATTACCACGAGTATATTCAATATCAACAGTAATTGGAGCAGAATAAGTCATATCTCTTAACCGGCATTCATGTGGTGTTGTTCGCTTGCTAATATTAAAACCTTCGTCAACGTCAGGCATTCCAACATATACGTTCGTGTACCTATAGAATTATTGTATAATAAATTACAAAAATTAGGACCATATAATGTGTTACTTGATATAAAATAAAGGGTCAGCATCACAGGTAACTTTATTATTTGCATCAACTATTTTCTTAATTTCCACATTTATGAAGTAATTAAATGAGTCGATATGCTGTTTAACAAGTCCCTTAATCTTTAAAAAGGCTGGCACCAACTTCCATTTCTCCTCGATTTCTTTTACAGGCTTTAAAATATCATCATTTAACATTTTAAGGGGGTTGTTTTTAATTTCACCCATTATAAATACTTAAAATAAGCCTAATTATATCCATAAACGACCGCAATTAGTTAAGCAATAACATTTTCTGTTATAATCCAAATATCTGCTTAAACTCAATTCTAACCTCTACAATCTTCAAAAGTTTCACAAGGGATTTTAATAACAGTGATTTATGTCAAAAAATCACTAATGGTACGCGTCACAATTTTGGCTTCAAATAACCGCGCGAATTAAAATAATTCAAAATGAATAAAAATCTTATCAATTTTGTAGCAAAATTACTATACATTTCAAATTGGATTAAGAAGATTGTATTTTGCTTCGTTTCAGTGTATTCTGTAAGCACTGACCTACTATTTATATATCTGTTCTAGATATCTTGATTTTTCCTTAAGAAGATCCTTGTAAATGTACAAAAATATGTTGCTATAAATGAATAATTAGTTACAAAAATATTTGTGAATCATTGCGGTTTTTTGATAAAAAGGTTATCTAACAAAGCCAATCCTAAGTAAATGACTATTATTTAATTTTGCATACATTCAAGACAAACCGAAGTTGAAACAAGAAACATGAATTTCAAACATGTTTTTGTGATATTTTCTTTAACATGTTTTAGTGCTATTTTAGCATTTCCTGCTTTAGAAACTTTTGGAGGTAAGGTTTTGTAGTTTCTTCTTCGTGTTTTAAAACGACAGTCCTCTTTTAATTGCAGATGATATCATAAAATGTTATTTTCTGGAGTGCCCTAGAGGTACTGCAATATGCGAAAGAAATACTACAACTTTAGATGAACCGAAAGTAATAAGAACTACTGCCGCTTGTAAAGATTTTTCCGGTAAGTATTTCTTTCATATTTTAAATCAGAATCGCAACACTTCAAAAACTATGAGTAATTTTTCAGGTACCGTCCTCAAATCTGACCATGAAGACGTACGAAATGATAAAACTGGCTACAAAACAAATATCTATACATTCAGATTGAAGTATAGTAAATCAAATGTTCAAAACAACTAATTATAAATAATAACTTATATGTAAGTGTATTATATAAGGTCATTTTTAAGGTAATCCAGTTTTTTCGTCGAATTATATGACACAAATCAAACTTTGCCATTTAGCACACTTTGTAGATACAGGGTGAGCTACCAGATGTGACCACACGTCACCTCATATTTTAAGATGGCAACATAGTTAAGTTGGTAGTACAAGATATACCACATTACTGGTTTGCCAGACACTGTGCAATAAACGCTATATTTACGAAAACTTACAAAAAGATCGCAGAAAGCGTAAAAACTAGTGCTGTCAAACACGTTAAATATCAGAGAACAAAACGTAAACAATACATATGATAAATAATAAGCAGGCTGGTAATCAGTAGAAAACAACAATACATTGTTTCTATTACGTTCTTCGTCACATGGTGGTCACATCCGGTTACTCACTTGATAAACTTTTTCGAAACTCTAATGCATCTTTTAAAAAAGAACAATAATTATTAATAAATGCAAAGTAAATATAGTAATATTTATCACGCTGTTACTGGGTCACTGACTTAACTATTTCCTAGTTTAGAAGGAGTAGAAAAAATTCTAAAAGTTTGTTTATAGATTGTTTACTTTTTTAAATTAAAACAAGGTGACAGTTTTTGTTACTGTATCTTTTGTCAATGGTTTTTGTAATTGTTAACGTAGTTTAAGTTTTTAGCAATTGTTAATTGTAGTCGTTAACGTCTATAACAAAATTCAAACGATTAACGTTATTATCCTCCATCCCTACTTAGCTTGGTACTTTACTTTAGTCTATGCATTTTACTATTAGTTTATAAACGTAAGCATAAGTTCGTAGTTGTAAAATCTTCTCAATAAATGTCACAAGACTTTACAACAGGCAAATACCTATTTCCTTGCGTATTATTTTTAATGAATCGAAAATTGCTTTGGAGGGCAATGCCAATACAAAATGCTTGCAGTTAAGAGCCATTATATTATGACCATGCTCCATTTATAAGAATGGGTTCTCCCAAGAACAAAACCACTTCGGGGTATTGTGGTGTGGGCAACGTTTTCATGGAGTACATTAGAACGTACAATCCCCATACAACATCCCACGTCTGTGCACTACGTGATATCGTAGAGAACAGGTTCACCCTCATGACAACCAGTATTTCCAGTGGTAGACTAACGCCTGGGTATCGGCGGAGCGGCAATATAGGTTTCACTTAATAGGTGTACCTCAATAGCTAATGGGTTGCAAAAAATTACTTCTCAAGTCGCCCCCGATTAGGTTCGATTTGTCACATCACCAATTAGTCAAAAGCCCCGTCATTATATCGAGCTCTTTTTGATAAAGTTTAATAAATGAAGACACAAATATAAAATTTTATATAAAGAATCACTGCAAGAAAAAGAAAAACGAAATACGTTCAACAAATCTTTATTTACAATTCATTCTCGGCTTTCCTTACACGTAGTATTTATTTGTAAAAATTGCAGTAATTATATTATATATGATGATAAAATTCAGTCTCTATGATTTTTTCATTCTTAACCACTACGTTAATATTATGAACATTTAGGCACTAAAACTATAGGGCTTCTACAGTGTGATACACAATGTGGTTTGTGTTTCATATGTATATTAAAAATTACACAACTTTGTATAGTTTCCTGACGGAATATGAAGAAATTCGGTATTAATATCAATATTCCACTCGTTATTATTCATAAATATCATTATGGTTATAAAATCCGCTTGAACAGAAGACACATTTTGCAAATAGATAGAGTATATAAGCAATTGATTTATTATTGAACGTGTATGTATTAGTTGATAGAGTTAGAAACAGTGAAAAAGTCGTCAAAATATTGTGTGTGTAATCGTAAATATACATTCCGTACTTTATGAGTTGCCTATATACACATCATTAAATAAAAACAATGCAAAACGTGTCTAAGATTCATAAACGCAATATAAATATCGATGTTACTTATACTTAATAGTTTTGGAATTAATATGGCAAAATTAATTACGCTATTAAAATTAATAAAAAAAAACTAATTTGTAGATTCTAAAAAATAAAATCAAGTGTAACTTATTACAGAAAATGATCTATTAAAATAGAAGCGTGGTAACTACACATTATCGTTCAAAAGTGGCCTGTAAATTAAAACTAATGCACAAATTGAAATGATAATCTGTATTACTATCCTAGCACCTCACAAGTTCAATTGTTATGCTTAATATTTGGGATCAAGAGGGTTACTTAACAAATTACGGACTAGAAAAACAATATCTAAAAGCCATTTGACATAGTTTACAGTTGGAAGATATGATTGTAATAACACAAATTAATTTATCGTATTGCAATGGATGCCTACAATTTAATAATGCTTATACGTTTCTCTAAATCAAATGTATTTCATGGAAGCTCGATAATGTTAATGGAAGGAGCCAGCACAAAATACCTACAAAATAATATTTGAAAGATTTACTATCGCTCTAGCTTTAATTTAAAAATTGTAAGAAACTGGGCGAAAGGATTTTTCAAAAACAACTGAACCATTTCACTGTTGCTTACTATATAGGCGTTTGACACTGAACAATAGAGTCTATGTCAAACAGCTTTTAAATTATCAAAAAATCTCGAAAAATAAAATTACAACAAAACAACTTAGATTAATGTCATATTATACATACATATTATATTTAAATCTAAATAAACGAAATCATCATGTACAACACTGTGTATAATGCGCTTGAAGTTATATTACCTACAAAATCTAATCAATTTATCTTATGGAAGTCCATTTATATAAAAGAAAACAGATTTTTAGATATTTTCATTGTCCGATTCTAGGCATTTTGCAAAATAATTTAATTTGAAATGTATCAGATTTAATAAAAGTATAGACAGTTGTCACTAATCGGAACTGAAATTTAATATTTGTTTTAAATAATAATAATCAAAATACGCATTAGTTTCATTATTAAGATGAGTACAATATAGCCCGCCTATAATGGATCTTGGTTGGTAACCAAAGTGTACACATACTTGCTTACATTACGGTAAGTGAAATACTAATTGCATTCAGAGGTTTACTTGCTCTTTTAAAATGTATGTCGAATAAACGGGCAGAATACGCAGTGAGAATTCCTTTTGCTACAGTATCCAAAATAGGTTTTTCAAGAATAAAAGAAATATTTATAGAAATAGTTAGAATTCCTATAACCAGCTTAGCATTGATATTATTGATATTTGTTTAAGTATTTAAAATTCATTGTGACGTAAATTTTCTAGTGCAAGTAGTTGGACCATGGTGTACAAGTAATTGCTGTAAGATTAATATTCAAAGACTAAATTCAAAGAAGTACAAGCGATATATATATACGAAAGAGGTTGAAGAAAAGCACAATTAGTACAGGGAAAAAAAGTAATTGTAACGAAAGAATTGAGTTTTATATAGCTTTACGTTTAGAACTAGCTTAAGGCAGTATAAACATTTAACTTAACAAAAAGAAGCTAACAGTGTAACAAGTAAAAACGGCATAAATATAGTATTGTGTCTGTTTTATATGCAGTTGTTACAGAGAATTGACATTGGTAATGCCTATGGACATTTCAACAATGAAGTGTTATGATAAAAACTAACAACTTAGGGTTTATATGATTCATTGCTTCTATTACTGTTAAGGGTATTGGCTTTGCGGTATCCTACAAAGCCTATAAGACTGTGATAAAAGTTAATCTGAAGCCATACTTTTTCTTAGTTCTCAGTGACAATTTGGGCATTTATTTGAATTACTGCCGAACGCCGATAAGAAGCATTGTTAATGGACTATCTAGACTGGAACACTGTAAAAGTGGGTCTTTACATGGAAAAAACCTATGGAATATAATTATTATATTAGTAGTAATAGTAATACTATCTGGGGCGTCATTTTCTGTCAATGTAGCAGAATAAGGCATATAGGATATTACTATTATGTTTGCATATTTTAGGACTCTTCTCTTTTCTTTGTTTGATATATAAAAAAATGGTTTGTTATTTGTTTGTTGAACACCTCTTATAGTTCTACATAATTTTTTTGTGACTCCAGTTTTACTATGCAGCAACTAATTTTGTGTGATCTCTAGAACTTAGTAAGGAAGGATGTACAGTATTTACTGTCCCTAGTATAGTAGGTATTGAAATAAACATTACACAACACCATTCATTAGTCGTTTATCTGTGCAACAAAACGCCAAAGTTGACTAGTGTAGGTATATTTGTTAAAAAGTTGTCAAAGTTAAAATAGAAGCAGTTCAAAGATTTTGACAAATGGAGATAAACAAACTTTACGCTATCATTACAAAAGAAAGCCAACAAATTTATGGAGATATGGTGCTACTGTATGGTTACTACTATGGCTACTGTTTAAAAGATACTTGGGGATGATGTGTCTTCATATAATAATAATAATAATAATAATAATCATTTATTTCCCAAAGAAATATACAAAAACTATGAGGTGGTGAAGACCTAGTCTCGAAAATTTCGATGTGAAAAGACAACTTGCGAACATGCAAAAGGTGATTGTCGACCCCAAACTGTGTGTACTCAACAAAATGTTGATCGTACTGTGGCTTGATTAAACAAGATCGTCGGTTAATTACTAGACGTTTAGCAAAGATTGGAACAAAAATCAATGACCATTTAGGACTTCATAAGGCGTCTGCAAGAGAGGTACAATAAATGTTAACACCCGACCAAGAGAAAGAGACTCACGACTTCAGATGCGAATTTAAAATTGTTTAATAGTGTTTCTGGATCACTTTGTTACAATTGATGAAACCTGGGTTTACCTTTTCGAAAGTCCAAAGCAAGGAGTGACGACATCGACGATCTTCACAACCGCATAAGTTTATAGTGCAACCTTCGGCGAGTAATAATAATAATAATTATTATTATACCATGTTATGTTATGTTATGTTGACCATAATCTTACTATAATAATAATAATAATTATTATTAATATAATTATAATAATAATAATAATAACTATACTATAATAATAATAATAATTATTATTATTATTATAGTAAGATTATGGTCAACATTTTTTAGAAAAGCCAAGAGAAATTTACTAATCGATTATCTGGAACGAGGACACACAATTAACGGCCAGTATTACACTACACTAATTAATCAACTTCGTGATTGCATCAAAGAAAAAACAAAACTTGACGCGTGGAATTATGTTTCGTCAGGGTAATGCTCCAGTGCATAAAGACTTTGTTTCGTTAAGTTCAATTACCAATTCTGGTTTCAAGCTGATGGATCATCCACCATAAGTGGTTTTTATTTATTCCCAAAACTAAAGGAAAGTCTTTGGAAGACCAAATTTAATAGTAATGATGAGCTAGCTAATGAGAGCAATAGAAGAATTCTTATATGATAAAGACACCGAGATTTTTTAAAAAAAGGTGTAAGTATGTTAGAACTTAGGCGGAATAAGTGTTGTTTCAAGTGCAGGGTGACTATGTTTAAAAATAATAATGTTTTATATGTTAGGAAAAATAAATACTGTACATCCCTTGTATATAAATGTGGTAAATTTGCTTGTATTGATGAACCTATTCTTTTTCAAGGGCAATATATATGCTAATATATATCACTAATATAATCAAGCTTTATAAAAAAAAGTATTCATATTTTGCTTTAAGAAAATACTTAATCTATCTCAAGGCAATCGTTGATTTAAAGTTGAATAAGGAAACTATAGTAACACAAGGAATTAAAATAACCATTTTATAGAATTTTTAAATAACTTTACCTATGTAAATCTTGATCAAGGTCGAGTATAACAATTTGACTCGGAATCTTTTTGAAAATTAAATAAGTAGCCTTGTTAGCAACATTCTCCCACACTTCAACACTTTCCAAGATACATCATAAATCAAGTAAACTATACTTTTTGAACTTTTTGTTTAGAGGTAGTTTCTGTTCCACAAAATGTATTAATACCACACAATCGCCTAATATTCACACCTACATAATATGTTGAGTTTCAGTTAAAACTATGATGTCACTTAAAAAAAAGAAAAATTGAGGATTTAACACATAAATAGTCACATTTTGCTAAAGTTTATCTGTAATCATCAATAAATATTTCTAGACATTTTTAAAGCAATGTATGTATATCTAATAGTAAAATAATCTGTTATATTAGTTATAAAAACATAAATAACCTTGTGTAATTGAGAAGTATACTACAAAAAACTGACATACATGACCTATGTCTTTCATATTTTTGAATTAAGAAGAAACCAAGAAGACATTTTATAATATTATCATAGATTTGCAGTTATAACTGCTTTAAATAACTTATTTTGGCACATCTTTTAAAAACTATTTTTAAATCAGTCTTTTATCAGTATGTAACTATTTAACACTTAACAATAATCTGCAACATTTGGAAGAATTGTATTAACGCAAATCCCATTTGCATCAAGCGCATTATACCACTCGCAATAAAAAAATAATAACTTACGTTATATATGTTTTCCTAACTGCTAAATATGTATATATTTACACCCAAGAAATTAACTAGGACTTTCCGACATTTCTTGATCGGCCTTCGACAGAATCATCGGTTCGGGAGGTGGAACCCTACTAGGAGATGGACTGTCCATCATTCTAATTTGAAAACCGGGCGAATCTGCACTGGATAGAGATTCAGGAGTTCCAACAGAGCTTAATGATCCTGGCAGAGGACTTGATGTTGTCAATAAACCGCCCCGATCCGTCGCTGTGTAACTATGAAACCTTTTAGCTCTTGGACTGAGATGAAAGTCCAATTTATCATCGTCCAATTTACGTTTAGCTCCGAGTGGACTCGGCCTCAAAACCGGACTACAACTCCGCCGGATAAAAGTCCTTGATCTAGTCGGTGATTGAAATCCGGGACTACTAAGTCGTGTAGGGGAAGGTGAATTACAATGAGTGCCTCCATATGGTGGAAGATTCACGTGTAAAGGGCCCATTTTACCTGATTTCCCATCATTATGTGTTTCATTCACTAAACGCAGATCCTCCCAGGATTGAGATATAACCATCGTATGATGGACTTCACGTTCATGTGCTTGTTCTCTTAAATTGGCTAAGTCTGCGCATTCCTCTTGGCGTAATTGGTTGATTCTTGGTGTTAGACGTAAACCTCCACTCTATAAATGCATACAAATGAAAACTAGCAACAAAAACAGATCTACATATTTTGTATAGCATTAGTATCTCAGATAACATTGAAATTCTTTGAATTTATTTGAACTTTGACCAATTACTAAATACATTAATACTATTAATGTTACCATCCTAATACATTAAATCAAAATTATAAATACATGCTGTAAATTGTACAAAACCTTATAAAAACAAATTTTCAAAAATAAGATTTAATTGCGAAGGTAATATTAATAACACCTCTATTTAGTTTCTTCGTATTATCAGAAAACATACCAATCATAAAATACTACATAAATGAAACATCTCAAAATCTGTTATATCAGAATAATTTCTCAAGAACTTCATCAACACTTTCCAGTCGTACAGTCTATCAACTTACCGGGGATCCAGAAAGGGGACTGAAACTTGCACTAAACCGCCGTGGCCGTGGTTGAGTGCCCAATCCGAATAAACCGAAAGAATTCTGTTCCCTGAAAGTGGGGAAAAGGAGAAAAGCTTTCAGTTTAGCATTGTTATTTCCATACATTCATGGCAATGAATTTTTCGCATAGTAAAAACTACCTATTGTTTGATGTACTCGGCGGAGATGTTGTCATGCTCGTGCTATTCTCGTGGATCATAGGAGCACTCGAACACCTCTTTAGGGTCCCCGTTGGAGAATCAACGTCCATCGCTATTACCGGATTTATTGACATTCACACAAACAGTTCTTAACGTCACTGGTATATATCGCACAGCCACGTACATTTGCACGACGCCGTCGCGGCGTAACCAATATAGAAAATTGTGGCGGAATTATATGACGGACGGTATACCCCTTAAAATTCACCGGTATTTCGAAAAAATCCAGGGAAGTCGACAATAAATATTCGTCCTGTCAAGGAAGCTTTGCGAAAGTTTGCGCATGTTCCGAAATCCGGTTACCCGGAATTTTAACTTATCTTACGATTTGAATTTTCTAAGAATCATTTGTGCTAATTCCATTTATCCTAAAATGTCAAAAAAACACGAAAACTTAAAATACATTTTATTATATATTTAAATATCGATTTCAGTACAATATTATTATTACAAATAAAATTAAATGAAGAGAATAATTATTTCTTATTGCTTTGGCTTATTCTTTTGAAATTTACCAACGTTACCACCTTTGGCTCCACGGTTTCCACCAAAATTCCCTACAAAAATCATATAACAAATACAATTTAATAATACAAAATAATAATCAGATAATAATACCTCTAGCTGCAGGTCGATTTCTTTGATTTTGTCCTCCTCTACCACCTTTATTTTCACGACCTCTATTTTTAACTGCAGTTTCTTCTTTTACCATATCTATTACTTCATCTGGTATTCGAAGATATTTAATGGTACTACCTCTTATGTAACATTCTGGCATTCTCCAGAATTTATCGCCGTCCTGTAAAGATAATTTGGCAGCTATAATTTTTAACATTATCAATGAACAGTAGTAGTACCTACCCTTGAAGTACAAATAACTTCCCGTAAATTTATATTCATCCAATTATCACAACTAACTAAGTGACCGTTATAAGTCTCGCCATTCTTTAATTCAACCAGCTAAAAGAAAATTATTTTTTTATTCCCTATTGTAAACATTGATCAACGGTTGCTTACCATGGGATGATTTTGAGCTGTTCGAAGTAAGGATAAAGGCAACTAAAATACAGAAACCATAAAAATATTTTCTGAAGATACAATTTATGCCTTACCATTTTAATTATAATGTGATACTTTTATAAAATATCTTATTAATACTGTTAATACTATACTTTAACTTAACCTACAATAAGTATTTGCTAAACGTTTGTTTTTTGTCTCTGGTGTTGGCAAGATTTTTGAAATTTTCTAGTAACCAACTATAAGAAATTATAGTATAATTTAAAAAAAAAAGTAAGAACATTATTTCAAAAAATTCATTTAATGAGAAAATTTTGATAATAATAATAAATATATTATTTAGTATATATAGTTTATTGCAAATAAATAGTTCATCTGATCATTATATAGTAACTTTTTATTCATGATAAGTAATGTTGTCGCTCTGCGTTCATTCAAAATTATCAAAATTGTGTTGTCTCCGTTGCCTCCACATTTTTACGTTTTTCTTAAGCAACTTCATCGTTACTGCTACTATAAAATTTAAGTTAATAAGTTTAGACATAATACTAAAAATGATAAATTTAGGAGATATATTTCCGGATTTTCACGCTGATACAACTATAGGACCTATAGATTTCCATAATTGGCTAGGCGATTCGTAAGTAGCAAACCTCTTTTAAAAATTTATAATTAATTAAACATTAACTTCCAGCTGGGGTGTATTGTTTTCGCATCCAGCAGACTTTACCCCGGTATGTACTACGGAGTTAGCACGTCTAATTAAGTTGTATCCTGAATTTGTGAAACGTAATGTTAAAATAATAGCATTATCTTGTGACACCACAGACAATCATAAAGAATGGTGCGACGATATTAAAACATATGCTGGTTCTTCTGAATCACCTTTTCCGTACCCAATCATATCTGATGAAAAAAGGGATTTAGCTGTTCGATTAAGTATGTTAGACCCAGATGAAAAAGATAGTGCAGGCTTACCTGTCACAGCTAGAGCTGTCTTCATAATTGGACCAAATAAAAAAATGCGATTGTCAATTCTATATCCAGCTACAACAGGACGCAATTTTGAGTAATAATAGATATTCATGTTTAATTTGATTAACAATTGTATTTTTTTTATTTCAGTGAGATTCTAAGAGTTATCGATTCCCTACAGCTAACAGATAAGTTTCCGGTCGCTACACCTGCAAATTGGAAGGTAAAACTTTATTACAACTTTCTTCTTGAAAAAATGCTTTTTCTTGTCTTTTTGATGTTGCAAAGACAATGATTCCTATTTTGTAGTTGTGGGTACATCCATATTGACCCAAACAGAAAAAATAGGTGCGTTTCTATAAACTTTAACTCATTCTTGTTTATGCCTAACTAATATCAAACTTCTGCTTTAAATCCACCTTCAGGCTAGAAAAGTCTTTAACATTGAGGTTGAAGTTCCGATTAGTTAGCAACTAATATCAATGGTTACTACCATAGATCTATTTTGCGTTCGGCAACGCTTACTTTACTTTAGAATATCTTTGGCTACATATTGCGAAGTCACCCTTAATGAAAACAAACTATTAACCCAAGTATCTTATTAAGCTCTCTGCCCCAAAGTGCCTATGGTTATACACAAGGGTCAGCAGTGGTCAAATATATGACAGACGGAGGCTGCGTGTCTGTGTTCCAGGGGTGTGATGAGCTCTACTCCTACCGTAGCAAAGAAGGTGGTCCTAAGCCTGCTATTACATACAAGGTCCGCAGTACACAAACTGATGTATAGGGAAGCACCAATAAGTAAATCGCATGGTGCAGATCATCAGAAACTAATAGACGATCTTAAGGAGGCACCCTTTATGGAGTTACCAAGTGACACCATAGTTCAGAAATTCAACCTAGATAAGAAAGATCAGGTGATAATATTGGATAAAAAGGATTGGGAGAAATGCTCTCCCATAAGAGTGGAGTCGTACTGCTTTACAGACAGAATACTGCCCTTTCATTCAGCTTCGGCAAGGACACAAAGGTATTCGAAGCTGAGGTAGCAGCAATTCATTATTGCGTTAGAAACGTAGAAAGATGGCCCAAGTTAGGTAAAAGCGTCGGTATTTGTACACTGAAAGCAATCAGTCCAGCAAGTATTTGTTCTAAGCTGGTTTGTGATTGGACCAGTGCCCTTCATAAGGTGGGTTCCTAAATGAAATTAACAATTTTGCTTAAAGGAATAGAAGCCTAAATTCACTTGAGAGCTACTGAGGAAGGATCCTGTCTGCAAGGATGAAAAAACTTCACTTCATGTGTTGTGTCATTGTGACAACCTGGTGAGGACAAGGTTTCTAGGCCCCATGAAGAAGACAAAAGGGGATCACAATAGATCTGAAAATGGTGTGGTGAAAGAGGTGGCCATCCAAATGCTAATCTAATCCTATTTAAGTGCTGGAAGTTATAAAGCTATAATGTTACCATTTATGTCTTTGTTATAGCCTGGTGATCAAGTTATGGTGCAACCTACAGTGCCCCAAGATGAAGTAGGATCTATGTTTCCTTTAGTTACCGAAGTAGCATTACCATCCGGGAAAAAGTACTTACGCAAAACTCCACACCCACATTAAGTTAAGCTGGCAGTTTAAGAAAACAACAAATTACTTATTTTTGTTGCAACTTTTCATTTAATAAGTTATGGCACTTTATAAATAAACAATAATATTCAATAAATTACACGGATCATTTTAATATAAGTCAACTAGTGTAGACAATAAAAAAAGAGCAATATACAAAACAAGGTGGATAAAATGTGGGTACATTGATAAGAGACGTCATCAGATCAAAATAGAAGGTATAAAAATAATAGCCAGCTTAAAATACTATGAAATGCTTTGTTATAAATCTAATCTCAATACTATATTAGAATATACACAAAACATAAAATATGAAAAATGGTTTATGAACCAACGATATGATGTCAAATTGACTTGTACCTTGTTTTTTATATTGTAAACTCTAATAATTTGAAAGGCAGGTGCACTCTGATAGCAAGACTGGCATATATGAATATATTACAATATGATTGCAAAATGAGGTAAACTGTACAAATGCATATGAAATAAATAATACATAGTTTAAATAAGAAAATTAAACAAAAAAATAGATTCGTATTTGGAGTGACATTCATAGATTTACGTTTTAGCACCTTATATTTACATATCTCATCATAATTCGTCCTGAAAATGATGTATGTTATGTAAGTGATCCCCATAATCTGTAACTTCACTGCCTACAAAAAGGTCATGGTGTTCAAGGATTTCATCAAAGTTTAACATATTGTCGTGGTCGTCATCAGTAGAAACAAAAAGATGTTGCACTTCCTCATCAGCAATGTCCCTTCAAAAAATAAAATTAATAACTGTAAACCACATAACTGAATAACTTACTCATTACTTGGTACCATCCATGCCAAAATCTCATTGCCAGTTAATTTGCCATCCTTATTCAAATCTAATTCTCTATCAAACCTATCCTTCTCCACATAAAGCCATTCTTTATTCTGACTTTGTCCTCTATCAGCTATATATTCTTGAAAACTTATTGCCCCATCCTTATCAGTATCTCTTTCTCGTAAGGTTTGATTTAAAATAACTGGCATCATAACTGGATGTTCTTCTGGATGAGAGAAAGCTACCCATTCATCATCTTCCAATACATTATCATGGTTCACATCAGCAGCTTCCCACATCAATTTGTCATCAGCTATCAATTCCTCATTCTCTGAATCTATATCATTTTGATCTGCTTCATCTCCCAAACCATAAGTATCAGCAACGTACTCATTCCAAGTTACCTTTCCATCATTATTTGTGTCGACATCCTGTAAACGTTCATCTGCTTCTTCCTTGGTTAGCATTCTGAAGGAGCGCAATATCCAAGCACGTAATTCCTGGCGACTAATATTGTTGTCACCATCCAAATCCATCTTGGTTAGTAATATTCTCAATCTCCTCTTTGATTCGGCTGGTGTGAGATGATCAAATTCTTCAGCTTCTTTAACCGAACCCAATATTGCTTCGTGGTCAAATTCGCTATCGTGTTCCTCACTATCATGAATGTGGCCTCGGTCTCGCGGACTATAGGCCCCATCATCTGTTCGCTCACGATTTATGTTGGGTGAATGGCTATGCATTACAGCACAATCACATACATAATTCAAATAAATTAAAACTAAGACGTATTTAAGTTTGTTTTGCCACATTTTCTTGGTTTGAATGTTTAAAAATATAACGTCAAAAATGCGCAAAAATGATCCGCATCTTTCTACACGAATCCAAATCGGCGAACTGACATCCCTGACATCTGTCAAAAGTTCAAAGCTTTGCATGTAAAAATATTGGAAATTGTGAAGAGACCCATTTTCATGATATTAATTTATAATTAAATAATTGAAAAAGCACCTATTTTAAAATAAAATATGAGTAACAATAACCAATTAGTACTTTTTTATTTCGCCCTTTTTTCTAATTGCAGACTAAAAACTGAGCTTATTAATTTAGCAACCCATAAACGACACCAAATTTGCATAAATATTCCATAATTCCCATACAAATGCCTAAAAATTATCTATATTTTGCACATTTTAGACGAAATTTTATATTGGCCTTTACAACCATAATTTTGCTCATTCTAAATTATGTAAAAAAAGATTTCTTTAATTTTATATTACACTTTTCTCTTTAATTTAAAAACCCCAGGTAATTATTAGTTTGCCAATTAGTTTACATCACAAAACAAAAATTGTAATCAGCACCCAATTGTAAACAAGTATTAGTTAGATTTACAGATTTTACTTTAAGTTTTACTATTTGCGCTTTTGCTTTTCGAAAAGTGATCTTCAATACGGCTTCGTTCATTTCTATAGATTGGCAGTATTAAATATCGTAGGAAACGGGCCCACAAGTCATTAGATCTAAATTTTTAGTTAGGTCAGATCACATACTTCTGAATCACCTAAAATTACCAATCTAGCCTATTGTCGATGCCATATGATCTAAACTTCATTAATCATAATCTTCTGCAATTTATATCGAATTATTATAAAGAAAATATTAATCATTTCTATATTTACAGGCTAAATGTACTATTTAAACCAGAAATTTACATTAAAATTTCAGTTTTTTTGTGTAGCTATGTTTGAGATTTCTTAACCTAAAATAACAAAACGTAAACGTTACGTCTAAAATATTACGGTGTTATTTGTAGGAGTAATTTAAAAAAATACGATATATTTTTTAATTATTTGTTATGGGTAACGAGAAAAAACGCAGATCTAGGAGTAGAGACCGTTCAGATAAAGATAGAGAAAAACGCTCTAGACATTCAAGATCTAGAAGCAAAGAAAGGTATAAACGTCACAGAAGTAAATCTAGATCGCGTGAAAGAGACAGCAAGTATGATAGTAAATATGAAAAAGATAAATATCAAGAAAAGAAGTCTGAAAGAGACCGTAAAGATGATAGAGATAGAAGAAATAAAGAAACCCGAAAGCGATCTCCAACACCTATTAACGAAGATACTAAGAATGATATGAAGCCTGACCTACAACAGGCTAATATGAAGAAGGAACCGTTATCATTAGAGGAGTTTTTATCTAAAAAGAAAGCAGAAGAAGCAGC
>SMLS01075241.1:0-32669 GCA_004785975.1 Popillia japonica | reverse complement strand
AAAAAAAAATTTTTAAAAATATCAAAATTAAAATTATTAAATTGAATTCTAAACATCTTTAATGGAAAACCTTTGTTAGAACTACAATTATTTTAAAAATATTTCATCTTTTCAGTTAAAAATACTGAATATATATTTTAAAATGGAACATTAGATTTTTATTAAAAAATGTTGTGTAAAATGTGAAAATTTTGAAAAACTATTATTATTCAAAATTTTTTCTGCTTTATTTTTGAATTGACTGAATTTTTCAGAAAATCGTAGAAATTCGCATTTCACTGACAGATTTTCCTTAAAAAAGTTTCTAAAGACTTGGAATGTTTTTCGTTGAGGTAGAAATATTTCAAAAATGTTTAGAAACGTCGCAAATTTTTCAAAAAAAAATGTAGAAATTTTTGTAAAAAAATTGTAAAAATTAAATTGATTAAATTGAATTCTAAAATTTTTTGAATGGAAAATCTTTGTTGGAATTACAATTACTTTTAAAATATGTCATCTTTTCACTTAAAAATATTGAATTCATATTTTGAAATCGAACATTGGAGTTTTATCAAAAAGTAGTATACAGTTAAATGTAAAAATGTTGAAAAATTGTTATTCAAACATTTTTCTGTTCTGTTTGAATTTAAAATAATTCAACTTCAAATTTTTTTAAAAATCGAAGAAATTCGCATTTGACTGGCAGATTTTCCTTAAAAAAGTTTCTAAAATGTTTTGGAATGTTTTTCGTTGAGGTACAAATATTTCAAAAATGTTTAGAAACATTCTCGCAAATTTTTCAAAAAAAATTCTAAGAATTCTTAAAAAGTATAAAAAATAAAATTATTAAATGAAATTCTAAAAGTTTTTAAATTAAAAATCTTCATTACAGTTACAAATATTTTAAAAATCGAAAATCGTGAAATCGAATATTTTCTCATTTATATCAAAAATTGTCTAAAATGTTAAAAAACTGATATACAAAATTTTGTCCGTTTAATTTTTTCGATTGCAATTGTTTGATTTGCAGTTTTATTGCTCTATGGCAATTTGGCAAATTTGACGTTTGCACTACAAGGGCAAACCAAAAAGTTTTTGGAACAAACCAAAGGATGGCTTTGAGCTTACGTAAAGACCATAACTCGTGAGTGGCCCATGTAATATAGATACCGTTTGTCAAATCCTTAAACAGATCATCTATAAAATAAACCAGAACGAAACCGAATTCCGTGCTGTCATTAATTTTTTTTGAACGTCTTAAGTCCAAAAATAAAAAAAAACGGAATGAGAGGGCGAATCTTCGTCATTGTGGTCCAGCGTCGTAAACTGTATTGGCGAACTTAATTAGAATTAAGACATGAGGAGTTGATTAAAATCAAACTCGAGTTATGTCTAAACATGTTTAAGATTCGATTTTTTTTTTGATGGAATATGGATACACCAACTTACTCCAAAAACTAACACATAATTAAAGCAGGTGGACCAACTCCAAGGAAGGTAGTAGCTATGGCGTCAGCAGGAAAAGGTGATTACCATCTATTGGGATACCCCAGTAGTAATTTTTAGCAATTACTTGCAACATAGGAGGACAGTAATAGACGAGTATTTTGCGTTGTTATTGGACAAATGCAGCGAAGATATTAAAGTGAAAAAAGCTCATCTAGCGAAAAAAAACAATTTTGATTCTCTAGAACAATGCCCTTAACATTAAATAACTTTGAACTTTAATCAAAGGCTCTTTTAGTTTCGTTAAATTAGGTTAGTTCTACGTCTAACCTCTTTGCCCATCTAGACGAGATTTAGATAATTATCTCACCTGTAAGCTATTGATTCTCGCAAATCATTATTGCCGTCGAAAAGGTATTCTGCCATCTCTTCTATGTCCATGCTTCGTCTGCCTGTGTGTGTGTTACCGCCACGTTTGCCAACACGTGAAATTCACCTCATTAAAAGTTGAACTCGGAGCCGTACGCACCGATGATGTCTCCGACCTTTCTAAATTGCCACTTGCATCTAATAAAGCAAGTGTCAGTGGAGAAAAGGATTCCGTCCAATGGTTAAAGCGTAGAAGAAAAAGAAGATTGCGGTTGAATAGAGGAAATACACCACCAGCTAAAAGTTCAAAATATGTACACAGACATACTAGAGATTATTATTATTATTATTTCGTCTCCGGAAAATCAAATCAAGTTGCCGCGAAGGCAATAATTAATCCTATAGGCGTGAAAGTGTAAGAACAACCGGAGAAACTCCACAGTCGATCGCTTTTATCAAGATTGCGAGTACGTTATTCCCCCTTCATCTCGGGTTTAGTTGTTTTTCATCCACCCACACAATCGCGACTCTTAAAGATTCCGCCGTATATCTTGCATTGTTTCACAACTTCTAGACACGAACCGCAATTAATATCTTGATTACTTTCAGACTTTCTCCATCTTCGTTTCGCTCGTTTAGGATTCCGCTGGAATTCGCGCCCCAAAATCGCATTAGAATCGGAGGATGGAGAAAGAGTTGCATCATTAAAAACTACATATACCTACATATGTAGCTAATATCGGCGGGTAATGAGAACGGTTGTGAGGAATATCGCGTGAGGAATTCTAAGTAAACAAATAAATAAGTGATTGGAAGTCACGTATTTCAACGTTTTTGAGAGAATTGTGTTTAGGATTCGTGGTGAGATGATGCTACAATTTTGTGATTGATTAGGATACTTCAGTGGTGAAATTTCTATGTGTTTCCGGAGAAAATAGTCTTTGTTTGAGCTTGGATTTTTCTGTCATCTGTTATTAAATAACATGAAAGAGTGAGGTGAGATCCTTTGACTTGCTTTGTAAAGGACACTTTGTTCCAACAGAATGCGGTGGTCGATGATTTTGGAATTTTCTTTCTAAACATGTGGAGCAACCATCTGCTCAAAACTAATCCTAAAATGAATCATTCCAATCACTTTGAAATATGCAAAAATTGTTTACAAATTCCTGAAAAACGATCCTTATCTTCAACGGATAATTTTAGGTAGTAGTAAAAATTTTAGGAAAACTTGACTGAAGCCGTAAAAAAATAACTAAAAAACTTTGTGTGTGAAATTTTTGATAGAAATGGGAACGTGTTGAAGACTCCTAACTCAAAGAACAAAATATTAGTGTCTCATTTAAAAGATTTGATATTAAAGTTTTCAAAAATTTGCGACTGAAACAATTTTGAATGTTTCAGCTAAAGGAGAGAATAACTTTCAATTCAAAAATTTTTATAAAATTTGCAACTGAAGGGAAAAAATTTTGATTCAATTAATTTTGATGATATTTTCATAATAAATACAGGATAGCCTATAGAAAAAAAGATGAAAATTTATGCAAAAGTAATTGTAAAAAAGTACAACCAAAATTCAAAAATATTTCATATTTGGGTCTCCAATTTTGGGCGTCAAAATTTCTCAATTATTTCGATTTTCTTTATAAATTGCCTCTGAAACAGCAATATTAAATTTTACATTCAACGATATTTGATGCAAGTATCAATACATATTATCGAACCAAAAATTGCAATTTTATTTGATATATTCAAAGAATTTTTCCATTGTTTTAAATGAAAATATTAAATATTTTTGAAGCGAAAATTAAAAAACACAATTTCAGTTGTAGATTTCAAGAAATTTTTATGTCTAAAATGCCAAAATATGTATATGTGAACATTAATTTATTTAACCCTAACATCCTTCAAAAACATCTAAATCAAAGAATTTCCAAAATTTTTATTTTATTTGTAGAAAAATTTTTGTCTAGAAAATGTCTTCAAAAATAATGGAAACGATAATTTGTCCACTTTGATGGTAGATTAAAAGCCACCATTCCATCATTTGTCAATTGCAAATATGTGAAAAGTTTCTCTAAAGAAAAGGTGGCGATGTTTCATTCATCAAAAAAATGCAAAGAATGGAAAATCGTAGATCCAAAGATTTTTGAAAACTGATTTGAATAGAAAAACCAAGTAGATTAACATTTTTCGTTTAAAGTGATAGAAAAATTTTTTGCCACAAAAATCATTGTGATTGACAAAATATTCGTGTATTTACAGATTTTTTAATTTTTGGAGTTGGTCACAAAATTTTAATTTTCAAAATCATTACCATAAGTGTTTGGAAAGTCTTTGTTTAAAAAAGTACTCGTATATTTGCAGGATTTCAAAATTTTTGGAAAGTGTGCAATCAAAAATACATATTTGAATATTTTATATTTTATACTTCTCAAACAATGAAAACATTTTACTCATAAAAATTGTTAAAAAATAAAAATTTGAAAGAAAATATTGCGCTTAAAAAAGTTGATTAAGATTAAATTTTTTGGTCTGATGTAATAAGAAAATATTTTCAGGCGGAAATATTTGCAAAATCAAAAAATTTCAAATTTTTTAATTTTTGCAAAATCTGACAGGAATAGGAAATTTTTTGATTGAAATATTTTTGAATAAGTTGTAGGTTAAATGAAAATACTTTGGAGATTAAAGTTTTGAAAAAATTTAAATTTTTCAAATATTTTAGACAAACGATTTAACAATGATGGACTCCAAATGAGCCATTTTTGATGCAAACAATTTTCAATTCAAAAATACATATTTGATATTTTATATTTTATACTTCTCAAACAATGAAAACATTTCACTCATAAAAATTGTTAAAAATAAAAATTTTAAAGAAAATATTGCGCTTAAAAAAATTGATTAAGATTAAATTTTTTGGTCTGATGTAATAAGAAAATATTTTCAGGCGGAAATATATGCAAAATTAAAAAAATTGGAGATTATAGTTTTGAGAAAATCCAAATTTTTCAAATATTTTAGACTTAAACGATTTAACATAATTCAATTCAATAATATTGGATATTTACAAAAACTAAAAAAAACAAAGTTTTACGTTTAAATAATGACAGAAATTTTTGAATAATCTGCGGTTCAAAAAATTCCAAACAAAATTGAAAATTTTTATAAATTTTGGTGTTAAATAAAAAAAAATCAACTAAAACTACTTTTTTTGTCTGAAATAATAAAACAACACATTTAAATATTTTTACAAAATCTATTGCCGGAATAGAAATCATTGTTGAAAAATTATTCGGCCCAAATATTTTTGAATAATTTTCAGGGTGCAAGTAAGCAACTTTTGACGAAAATAAAAAATTTTTGATTAAAAAATATTTGAAAATTTCGTCTCAAATAACGATAAAACGTTTTTGCAAATGGAAACTGAAATTTAAGAATTTTCGACTGATGATTAAAAAATTTAAAAATCCACTAAAATAGACACAAACATCGATTAATTTTTTTTACTTGAAATAAAAAAAAATGAACATGCAAAAGTCCATAATTTAAAAAAATGTTAGGACATATTTTTGCATAATCTTACATTCAAATAATAGTAAAAATCGCCATAAAGTTATGGAAGAATCTGTAAGAATTTTCATAATAAAATTTTAAAATTTCGGCCTAGAAAAATCAAATAAAAAAAATTCAGAAATTTTGAAGGTTTTTAGACGGTTTTATTGCTATCACAGATTTTCCGAAAATTTTTAAAATTAGATTTTTTTTGGAAGTTTTTCGATTCAAATATTTTTTAATTATTTGCAAGTTAAATAAGGTTTTATTAGATGCCCCCTCCTCCCTTCCGTCCTCTTTCCTCTTCGCGAATACATACTAATTTGTAGTAATATTCAGCTAATTTTAATTGTGTAAATCCGTATTTCGCCGTCGAAGACCGAGCACATCTCCCAACAATACACCATCACCGTCCCTATATGTATGGTGACATCGTAATCAATCCGCATGGCGCGGCGCCGCTCGGCGTAGGTACCCTCTTTCTCCCTCCGTAATCTAATTAACAGCCACAACTAATAATTTCCCGGGCACAACGTGACTATAATTGGATTCGTTAATCACAAACTGCCCGCGGGTAATCGCGGTATTTTCCCCCAATATATAAGATGGTTCTAATTAGAACGATCGCGTTCTCGAAGCAGCCAGACAGCTAGCATGTGCAGTTCGCGTCTCGTACGCCTACGGTGATGACGCCGCTGCCATCGTAGTGACGGGGACTCGGCATCGAGCAGTCTCTCTCTCTCTCTCTCGAGTCTCGCTCTCTCTCTCACTCTTCCGTTCGTCGTTCTCGATTACAACCGACGCTGATTTAAATGCAAATTTAAAATGTCTTTCAATTTATAATCTTATTTCTGTTAAAATTACTCCATTATGGGGGAAGTTTATAAAGTGTATGGAGAGGGAAGTTTAAGGCTATCGGAGGTGGGCGAGGGATCCGCTACGGGATCGTATCGCCTGCGACTCTACAATGATGCAACAAGAGAGGAGGATGTCTTGTCGCCGACGCCGACGTCGGACAAGTTAACAGCGAAAACCGCGAGGTCTCTTCGCTCTACGGGATAATTGGATTTCTATAGACGGGTTAAGATAATCTAAAAGAAAATTGGCAGATATTTTCCGCTTTCGTGGTACTCACTGTTATTTTATATCATTTTATGGAAATACGGGTTGATTCGGTTACATCTTCAGGTTTATAATGATGTTTGAATAAAGCAACGGTCTCAGGAAACTACCCTGCAGAACACCAGATGCAGTGGGAAGAGGAGAAGACGATAGACTTTTCTAAAGAGGATTAGGTGCAATGCACTGCGTATAAGTAGGACGAGAAGCCTAAGCTTTTTCATGGCTGAAGCCAGAAGGAGAGTCTGGCGGTTCACTGGTCATTCTGGTTTGGTGATCCAAGAACGTAGATATCTGAGAATGCACTGTTTACTTTAGTAGCACAGTTGGAATAAAGGTGGGTGCTAAAATCAGTAACATTGCTAGCATTACTTGATGTGCAGGAAAAGTGCTTTAATCCTGCTTCATAGATTGTCCAGAATCTCTTGAGGATATAGTCTAGATGGGCACACACACTTTTCCACTCGTATGGTGGAAGATAAACAATTACCTAAGCTGATATAGGTAGCCACAGATGCAGCCATGATTCTGCTACTCACTTCTAAGGCTGGATTGTAATTCTTGAGCACCATCTTTCCAAATTCAAGATAGATTAAAAAAGAGAGAGGAGGAGAGAAAATGTCCTCACTATCATAAAGAATAAAAGTGACCAAAACAGATTGTAGAATAACTAAAATGTCTTAAGTTCATTCATTGGATTCTAAAGGATTTTTCTGATCTTCGCCCATTAGAAAAAAATTCTGTCTGCATCGAAGGCCATAAGACAGCTTTTTGATCAAAGGGGGCCATCAAATGGTCTTGCGAGGCTCTCTGCTCGTGATGCCACACGATATCCAAAGCTTCTTTATTGAGAAACAAATTTCCCGTCTTTAATAACTTCAAGGACAAATAATGCCTGCTTCAGTCTTCTCAAAATGACGCGTTCGACAATCTTAGAGCGGCATAGTGGAATGTAAGGTTTCATCTGGATCATTTTGTTAGTTTTAGGCTTTAGCAAAATATTACCAAAACGTCCACATTATGTCATGATTAGATCTTGGATGAAAGTGTTCCTATTTCTTCAATTTGTCAAAGGACTTCAAAGGAATTTCAATCTTTTCTCCATGTAACAGATGAGTGAATGGAATCGGATAACTTTGCGATTGTGTGCATCATCCTTTCCTCTACTATTCCTGAACACCTCAATTTTGATTGATGTTGGGTTATGGAGGAAAGTCTTAAGTCTTGGGCAACAATAAGTTACTATCCAAGTCATTGTCATCACCAAAGTGACGAGCTGATCAAAAATACTCAGCCAAAACCTCAGGTTTTACAACCAATGTGTCAAGAAGAGCTTTTTGGCCTGGTAGACCAAAAATGGGTTTGAACTTTGGCTTATGAGGCTTTAATTATGGTTTCAATAAATGCATCTTGCCAAATCTTTAAGTGAAAGGGAGTGGGTCATGTTGATAGCACTGTCCAAGATAGGGTTGGAACTTTACGTTTCTATGCTTCAATCTTTATTCTAATATTTGTGAACACCTTGATTTTGGTCGATGTTGGGTGCTGGAGGAGTCTTAAGTCTTAGGCAATAGTAGGTTGCTATCCAAGTCATTGCCATCACCAAAGTGACGAGCTGAGCAAAAATTCTCAGCTATAACTTCAGATTTTACTACCAATGTGTCAAGAAGAGCTCTTTGGCCTGGTAGACCAAAAATGGGTTTGAACTTTGGCTTATGAGGCTTTAATTATGGTTTCAATAAATGCGTGTTGCCAAATCTTTAAGTGGAAGGGGGTGGGACGCGTTGATAGCACTGTCCAAGATAGGGTTGGAATTTTATGTTCCTATGCTTACGTCTTGGGCAACAATGGGTTTCTATCCAAGTCATTGCCATCACCGAAGTGACGAGATGAGCAAAAATGCTCACCCAAAACATCAAATTTTACTACCAATATGTAAATAAAGAGTTATCTGGGCAGTGTAGACCAAGAATAGGTTTGACAGCTTTACGTTTGTATGCTTCAATCTTTATATTTCTGAACACCTTGACTTTGGTTGATATAGGTTACTTGGAAGAAGGTCTTCATTCTTCAACAAGGATAGGTTAGTCAAAGTGTCTTGAACGTCCTCTTTTGCGGTAGTGCCATCATCAGTGAGTTTGCCATCATAAAAGTAATGAGTTGCCCAAAATTGCTCAAACAAAACCCCATATTTTGCTTCTGACGAGGTAACCAAGACTGTTAGGACTATATAGACCAAGAACAGGATTATAGTTTTCCCATTTCTTTTTAGGACATTTAAGACGAATCTTTTCTTATATTTACGTAATTTTATCCATATTTCGCAGCAAAACACAATTTTCCACATTAATCAGGAATAACCTTCCCACGAGTGTTACAACCTACTCCATGTTACGCCCATGATGGAGGATGAAGACCGCAGCAACATTACCGGTGAATAAGAGAAAACTTCGACGGGTACAGACGGAAAAAAAACCCGAAGAGGTAAAGCCATCTGAGCTGAGGCGCATTCATTATGAGACCTGTTCAAGTGTGGCGTTGCATAAAATTAATTAGCTGCCGTGTACTAGCGTTTTAATAACATCGAGCACCGCGTACTGTCACTGCGGCCTGCACTTGTGATTAATGCAGCCACTTTACATTAACAATCCGGTAAATGCAAATTCCCGTTTGACGGGCGGACAAGCTTGCTGAGGTAAGGCGGAGTGAAAAGGGGTGCACACACAGAGGCGGTGGTCTATCGAAGTGAAACGCCGACCCGTAATCTGTGAGTAACTGCTGAATGATCGTCGTATACGGCCGATGTTTCGGTGAAGACGTATCTGCGAGATTTAGTGGATGTTGCTGAAGTTATAATAATTGCGTTTCCTTGATAATATTTCCAGTTGTAGGTCTATGAAACAGGAATCAAATCATTCCTAGATGGAATTATTGAGAAAAACAAAGAAATCATGTATTCAACAGAAGAAACAATGCCCTAGCCTCCTAGAAAATCTATTTCTTCACTTACCTCCGTAAGACATGATGAAGAATATCGTGTGCCAACTAAATTTTGTCTTGAATTTGGAGAAAACTTTAAGACCATCAAATGTCATAGTTTTTTTAAATTATTGTTCTCATGCTTCCTTGATTTCCTCCAAGATTCGTCAAAGATTATCGGTGAGTTTCCTTCAAAAACAAAAATTGATCGAGAACAAAGACCAGAGAGAGCAAATTTGTAAAAGAAGTTTATTCCAGGATGTATGTACATAGAATACTTCCTAGTAGGAGAATATGTAAACTAAGTGCCAAGTGACAAGTACGACTTAGGGATACACTTTCTTCATCATTCAAACCCAGATGGAAAAGTGGGTGGGATGTATTTGACTGTGACCAACCCACATACTTGACTTAGCGTCTGTGCTGCCAAGCTGCTTTAAGTGAAAGGGGTGGGACGCGTTCATAGCACCGTCCAGAATAGGGTTGGACAGCTTTACGTCACTATGTGTCAACCTTTATTCTAATTATAAACACCTTGAGTTTGGAAGATGTTGGGTTCTGGACGAAGGTCTTAATTCTTAGACAACAATAGAGTACTATCCAACTCATTGCAATCACCAAAGTCACGAGCTGATCAAAAATACTCAGCCAAAACTTCAGATTTTACTACCAATGTATTAAGAAGAGCTTTTTGGCCAGGTAGATCAAAAATTGGTTTGAACTTTGGCTTATGAGGCTTTAATTATGGTTTCAATAAATACATGTTGCTAAATCTTTAAGTGGAAAGGGGTTGGTCGTGTTGATAGCACTGTCCAAGGTAGGGTTGGAACTTTACGTTTCATGAGCAACAATAGGTTGCTATTCAAGTCATTGCCATCACCAAAGTGACGAGATGAGCAAAAATGTTCAGCCAAAACTTTAGATTTTACTACCAATATGTAAATAAGGATTATTTTGGCAGTGTAGACCAAGAATAGGTTTGACAGCTTTACATTTGTATGCTTCAATCTTTATTCTAATATTTCTGAACACCTTGATTTTGATTGGTATAGGTCACTTGGAAGAAGATCTTCATTCTTCAGCAAGGATAGGTTAGTGAAAGTGTCTTGAACTTCCTCTTTTCCGGTAGTGTCATCATCAGTGGGTTTGCCATCATAAAAGTAAGTTGAGCAAAATTGCTCAGACGAATCCCCATATTTTGCTTCTGACGTGGTAAACAAGACTGTTAGGACTATGTAGTAGACTAAGAAACTGGAAGCTGGAAATTTACATGAAAAATTGGCTGGATTATAGCTAATGTAGCTGAATCTAACAGCTCGAAAGAGCCAACAGTAGGCTTCATCCCCAAAAAAGGCAAATTGGATTATTTTCAAACGAAGTAGTACCAACCCATTAACCTTATATTACGTACCAACTAACTCTGACAACGTTAAGACTAGCATATCGGCAAACACAGCAAAATAAACTTGTGATTGGTACAAGAAATTTTATGGTGGAGTAGGATTCCTCCCCGTATTGCAACAACAGAAGCTCACAATGACGTTTGATTTGCTTCATCTCTTTTGCCTGTCATGATTGTATGGTAAAAATGTTGAACTACCACCATTAAACTGCACCAATCGCTCTAGACGGCTATAATTCCTACATTTTGGTTTGGAGGTGATTTTTTTGGCCATATAGAGGGCTGGGAGAGCTAATCAAAAAACTAATTCTTTAGTGGAAGATCTTAGTGAGCCACCACTTTACCTGTCTCGAACTGATCACTTATTTCTATAATAATCATAATAATAATAATAACCTAAAAAATATTTTAATCCAAGCAGAAAAAGAGATTAATTTGGTCTGAAAATTTTCCCAATATTTGATTTTTCTATTTAAAGATATGCCAGACCTGGCAAAATTTAACAAGATTTTATCAACACAGTCAAGCGACACTAATAGCTCTAACCACACGCACCTTTGAGCTGAAGCTCTGGCACAAGGAAGCACAGTTACTCTGATGTGAGTACCAGCCCACTGGGGGTGTATGGGAAAGGAAGCTGCTAATGGGCTTCCAAAAAAGGAGCACATTCCTGATTCATTGTATTAGAGTCATTATATGGTTTTACCAAACGCCAAGCAAGCTCTTGCTTCCAACAGTGAAAGATCAACCAAAAAATCTCAAAATGATCCGATATTCCAAAATTAAAACAATTGTGTTTTTCCAGCCAGTATGGCTAAATCCTTGTTGGGGCTCAACAAGGGATACGATTTTATTCACTTGTCTTGGCCCTCTGAGGTATCACTTCAAGAGAATGCGCAGGTAGGACCAGCTATCTATTCCGATTTTGATCTATTGTGTTCTGTATAACTTTTGGCCACCAAACCAAACCAGCATAGGTGGTGGTACCAAGCAGTCTAGCAGCATATTAGCGATGCCTTTATGGCCGTTTTCCGGCGCTCATATTTAGCCCAATTCCTGAAGCTAATATATTGTCCCTCTATGGAGGCAGATTTGAGAAAGACTTTTCTTCTAAAACTTTTCTTTTCTTTTAAAAAGGACGACAATAATCGTTTGAGGGTGCTTGTACGCCAAGAAAAGCACACCATTACCATTAGTGATTCCTCCACTATCCTTGCGATGTGGTGGTCGGCTGATATCGTCCATTTTGCCATCTGGTAGGCATTGTGGTTAGAATGAAGCGGCCTTATTGCCAGTACTTCTCTCCTAAGGTATTGGTGTAACATTTTTCCATTCCTTTGGGGGAGAATGACGAGAGACTGGTAGGTCTAAACGCTTTAGGCTCTGCAGGTGATGGCCTGCCCCCGTTAGGTATAGTATTGGAGAGTAACCGAAGCTGTAGCTCGCTTTGTAACGGGAGGACAAGACCTATGCATTTCTGCAAAACATAGAAGATGATTTGTAGGGTTGGCAGCCATTAAAGCTCACCGCCTGGTTCTCAATGTTGTAAATATTTTACTGGCAAGACTTTATGCCTCCTTTGTTGGGTAATTAAAGCCCGTTTCGAAGTAGTAGTCTTTGGCAGTAGTTTTGCCGGGGGGAAAGTGAGGATTCAGCATTACCTCTAAAGCCTCTTTGGAAATTTCTGTAAAGAAATATATTGGAAAAAAAATTGTTTTAATAGTTGCAAAGCATACTTTAAATCAATCGTTCCGGATATGATTCGTCGTATAGCATTCCACAGATCTTGCAGAACACTCCAGAATTCTGCTTTCCTACTTGGAGATATTTCTCAAGCTTCACCATCCAAGTGATCCCACAATAATTTTATTGGGTTGTAGTCAGAGCTTTGAGACGGCCACTCGCAAGGACAGAACTGCTTCCGCAGATTTTATTTGGGAATAACTTTTACCCTCATTTAGGCAGTGTGTTTGGGGTCGTTATCCTGCTGGTAAACGATGCCTTTCTCAAGTATTGCACGGTACTACCTTAGGAGCTTTCTGTTGGGGTTTGTTTGTATGTTCTCTGGTATGAACTTTTTGCAAAGGAAGATTCCATATAGTTTGGATCAAAAACTGGCTAATATGGCTAACACTGCGATAGGGTTGGTCAGAATTATGCACGTCTACATTATTATAGCCTAAATTTGACAAGTAGAAAGATTTGACAGCTGGCAAATGACAAGTGACAGATGACAAGTGACAAATTGTCACAGATCCCTACTACAACAACTTGAATATAATTTATCTTTATTAATTAAGTTCAACAGTGCCAGAAAAAGAAAAATCCACCATTAGCTTGAGATTTACAAACTTAGAAATAAACAAAATTCCAAGGTCGAATGCGGAAGTTGAAATTACGCAATCATTCGGTTAATCGATTCTTGTCAAATTCATTTTGGAAAATCTTATACATTACTGCGGTTTTAATTAAATTTGTAGCGGAATTTCTGAGCACTACTAGCTTGTAAGCAGTTTATCAATATCAATGACGTAATTTGAGGTGTCAATTATGAAAACTAATGCTTCGCTTAAGACGATTGTGTTTTATCGAATCCACATATCGATTTTATCCGATTTAAAACTTGAAGGGGACTTGCTTCAAAATATGTTAATGCAGGCTTCGTCGCCAACCCTTAAAAAATATTCCCTATTCTCTCCCCTGTCAAAAAAAAAACGATACTAATCTTGCCAATGTAATAATTGTTCCCGCAGGTTGTTCGGGAATTCGGGAGCCTGCTCGGCGTGTGGGCAGACGATCCCGGCCAGCGAGTTCGTGATGAGGTCAGGTGGACCTTCACCCCAGCAGCCCGGCGCGCCGCTTCACGTGTTCCACCTCAAGTGTTTCGCGTGCAGCAAGTGCGGAGCCCATCTGGTGCCCGGGGACCGCTACTACATGCTCGCAGGGAGTTTGGTTTGCGAACAGGACTGGCACAAATTGCTCAAGAGCTCTGCTACGCCTACGGTGCGCAAGGGCAAAGTCGGAAGGCCGCGTCGTAGTCGCGATTGAAACATCTACGACACGTACGGCACAGGTTAGTAGCTACATAAGTATGACGTATACACTACCGTTACGTTTAGAAAATATTTATTTAAAAAATTTCAAAAAAATTTAAATTATTTTCATATTTTTTCAAAATAACCTCGAAGCATCCTTTGAATGAATCGTTCCAGATATGACTCGTCGTATAACATTTCACAGAGCTTGCAGAACATTCCAGAATTCTGCTTTTCTGCTTGGAGATATTTTTCGAACTTCACCTTCCAAGTGATCCCAAAATAATTTTATTGGTTTGTCATCAGGGCTTTGAGACGGCCACTCCATTAAGGATAGAACTGCTTCAGCAGATTACACCTGGAAATAACTTTTAGCCTCATTTTTGCAGTGTATTTGGGGTCATTATCTTGGTGGTAAACGATGCCTTCCTCAAGTATTGCACGTCCAGTTGGCACTGCATCATTTTCCAAGATTTTCAACTAAAAAACTTGTCTGTTTTGGATCAAAGCTTCTACCAAAAATACTGAATTTCTATTCGTCTGTAGATAGGATTTATTCCCCAAAATTTCTTGCGCGAGATTCTGCTTACATAACCCTTATGCCGTAAAGGTTCTTGTACAGTTTCCAAGTGAAAAAGTTTTTGCTAATACTGCAGCCATACCACCCATTAACTTTGGTCCAAGTTTTTTCGGATTCTTATTCATTTCCGTTCGGAAAATTTCTTAACTTGTTCAGTTTTTAGTCTATTTTCCACTAGTTTGTTAGCTTCATATTTTCTTCACACTTCAATGTGACAAATTCAAAATATTTTCTTTAGTTTTCTAAGGAGGCTTGTCAGCAAATACCTAATCAGCTTTCCAAACTAGCCAAATTTCTTTCATAACTACCTGCCATTTTCTGAACCGCTTAAGCTGCTTCCAAGACCAGTTCTCTGCCAGTTAAACCTTTATCCAAGACAACCTCTAGCCTTTATTAGTCCTCAGCCAGATAAGCTTCTTAAATCAGTTAAAAGTGCCTTCGCCTAAATCTGGTATCCAAATCAGTTGTTACCAGTTTTGAACTATACAAATAGATAGGCTACATTCTAAACCAATCAAACAGTTTTCAAAACCAGTCTTCAACCAGACAAACTTGTTTATAATTCAGTGTGTTGCCTTCTAAACCAACGGGTGTTGACTTTGCGATTATACATACAGGGTGTATTTGAAATAAAAGTAAAAAATATTAAGAATTGTAACATACAATGATGTAGAATATACATCTAAAAAATTTTCGCCTGTTGAATTGAGAATGTTGACCTCGATCGAACTAACGCAAGACATCACAAAAACAGCTATCGTTGTTATAAAAACTACGAGATAGCGGTGATGTGTCAGCTACACCTACTCTGCGCTATATGATATATGATATATTTTATAAATATCTTTGTCATTTTTTCTCGCATCTGGGAAGGAATTTCCGCAAAATATTTTTGATTTAAGTTTAATAAAATAGTATCTTTCCATTTTTCATAGTCTTTACTCTTATTTCAAATATACCCTGTATAAACTACAAAAAAATGCACTAGATATAAAATAAAAAAACTCTAGGTTCCGCCGCTAATGTAAGTGGCTTCTTCTTTTGGAGCAAAATGGGTATCTGCGAGGTTCCACGCTAGAGGCGAATTCAGAAGGTTTTTGCCTGTAGCGTGGTTGACCCTTCGAGTTACCGTGACCTTCTGGTACCCCCCAGGTACCCTCTGTGCTCCTGAAGAGGCCACTTACATTAGTGTCGAAACGTTGAGTTTGCATTTTTCATAACCAATTACCAGTTAGCTACTTTCAAAACTAGTGGCCAACCAAAGGTGCCACCACTCTCAATATATCAATAAATACAATTTTTTGATACAAGAATTATTAATTTTCCTGCCAGATCTCCAGCAGATTTGAAGAATTTTAGATAAAGAATCGTCAACAGCTTTGGCGGCCAATCCAATTCTCTTCTGCCTGAGATTTAGAGTATAATTAGTAGCAATATAAACACGCTGTATCATCCTCATTATCTCACTCAAAATGTGGTGAAGCATTGCTGTCGTATGCCGTTTATTCCGATTTTTTTATTCACCAAGTGATTTTTCTTTTATATAACTTTTTCTGCATGAATTTTCAGCATCTTGCTGCTATCTCTGAGCTTCTATTCGGCTTCAATAGTTTCTTTTTCGGAAGCGTCTGTTAAAATCCTAATTTTTTCGGGTCGTCTACCCAGTTTTTGTGTCTTAGAGGGAGCTTTCGGATATGGTCTAAAATCTTCAATCACAACTGCTCTATTAGCCAGCTTGGCTGCAGCAAAATCCATTTCGTTAAATCTAAGAGAGTTGTATGACTAAATGCTTGATGCAAAAAAATCAATTGTCTGACCTGTTTGTCAACATCTAAAGAGATGGAAGTTTGTGCCTAGTATTGGGTGGAAAAGTAAGCAATACCAAGTCCATTGTCTTTGCAAATATTTGAAGCCATTGGCGAAATGTAGCTCTCATGATCGAGTTATCGAAAAAGTGTTAAAAGTGTATTGTGATGGTCAAACGCTTAGAATTGTTGGTTATGGAAATACGTAATGATAACCGTAGATGGCGACTCATGAGTCGTTTAAGCCAATTTTAACGTCTGAAGCCGTTATACGTAGTCTAGAGGTTTACAGGTTAGGATTAATTTATAACTACATAACCAAGCTGTCAAAATTATGACAAGCAGTGTCACCAACCATTACAAAAAAAAAACATGGCGTCTTTAAAAATCCATTTTTATTTATCACACAAAAATAAATTCTCCCTAATCGTCATGGCTCACTTAATTCTATTCAATTAAACTTAACAAAACCTAACAAAAAAAAATATTAACGAACTTCCTCGCGGTGTGTGTTTATAGGCTCACTCGGCCGATAGACGCAACCTTCTCACCGTATGCTTCGCTTCTCCGCGTTTACTTCGAGTTTTGAAAAGTTAGGCGAATTAGTCGCCTCGAGCAGGCCGACGCACCCCGCTAATCGACCTAAACGAAAGCAACCCGGCTCCTATTTACGTTTATACTGAATTAATTCGGGAACTGGTGAAGCGAGAATTAAATAAAAAAAAACATGTCCATACATCTCGTACCCCCGAATCGGTCGAATTACTAATTGCGCCAACTCCCTCTCTCTCTATCTCGTACACGCGCTGTTTCTCTCAGAAACAGATAAATTAAAAACACCTGAGGTAAAACAACGCATTTGGCGTGCCGGTCAAAGTGTATCCTTGATTAGGGTAGAGGAGCTTTCAGAAAAGCGGGGGCGAAGCAGACTGTGTTCGGGTTCTTTTTACGCGGGTATGAAGTGAAAAATAAATCGAAAGTTGTATATATAATCGTCGGTTGGTTGAATAACGAAAAAAAAAATGTTTTCGGTAATTTTTTTTTTGTTTAATTTTGCTGGGGTGAGTGCTGATATTTGTACTTTTTTACGTACAAAATCAAAGCGTTCAAAATTAATTAATTTTTGGTAGGTAGGCTGTAAGCTGTGGACTGTACAACAGAAGCGTGGGGAAACATTTTTTTTAAACGAACGGCTTGTGCCTCTACATAGTATATCGCAAACAGTTGCGGCAAAATATTTTTTAAATTGTGTTGATGCGGAGTAGATTTAAACAATAGCAGGACTGTATGATGCAACGGAATCCTTTGTTTTGATAATTCTAAAACGTAAAAGAAAAAGTTGAGGAGGGCGCCAACACGATCATTCGCCAATCACCCCTTGTTTTTTAATATGGTAATAGCAATGACGTGTAAAATTGATTCCATAGAATTGTAATTTTAACCTCGGCTAAAAGGAGAACACAAAATCTCAGAATAGGGGCAGTCCAAGCGTTACTTACTTTATTCCAAATCTTCCCCTATCTCCCAGGGCGTACAGGTGCTTGAGTGCAATATTAATAACTTTCGGTAATGATAAAAAAATACAATGATTACAAACTAATAGAATATATTGATAATATGAACAAAAGAAATAAATGATTCAAGCAAATATCTTACGTACTAAATGTGTATACTTATGTGCCAAAATACTACAGTTAAGTGAACGATATCTAATTAACTAAGAAAAAACAGATACATAAATAATTATTCTTTGTTGTAATAACGGTTACAATGACATCAAAAAGGGTACACAAATACCTGGGGGCTATTTGCTTCGGGGAAAGCCGGCGCTTGGTGATGATGCTGGTCTTCTTTGGTAATTACGGCGTTTTCCTTTACTTGGAACCAACGGTTTCTTGACTTCCGGGTTTTCTCTGCTACTTGGGTTATCTTTTTTAGCTTTGATAAACCCTTTGCTATTGCTTTAGCAAAAACAGGATTTGGTCACTCACTTATACCGTTAAAGACACTTGTCGTTCACCTCACTACTTAGCGCGACCCCCCTTTACTTGTCGTTTACTGCCCCAGGCGAAACAGCCAACTCTACTCACTCTTTTCCAATTGTTTTTTAATGTATAAGTTCCCCGTGAGACTTGAAACTGGTGATGCCATCGCGCCGTTATTTTATATCGTCTTGATCACTATTTTATATGGGTGGCCCCTGAGCGACGAATTTTGTGTACATTTACAGCACGTTTTGACGGCGCCGACCCTTCGCAGAAAGACCGCACAAGTAATCTGTATTATTCTTAAAACTAAACTTAAACTCTAATGAACAAATATATACAGTAGGGGATATAGGAATATTCTGTATAACCGCGAATTTATTCAGGGTCTAGCGGGGTAATTAACGCTAATCTGCCCCCTCCGAGTGTCTACTTAACCCTTGAATAAAATCAAAATTACACGTCCCATTACAATGAATGTCGTTTTTAATTCAACTTTCTTCTGCTAACAGCCTCTGCAATATTTTATAATAATAATAATAATAATAATAATAATGAATTATTGTCCAACGGCAAAACCTTTTACACGACAAACTAAAGTACATACATACATACATACTACTGCTAAAGTACATACATATAAAAAGTATAAAAGTAATAAAAAATATTCAAAGAAAAGAAAAACAAAGAACTAAGATTGTATATCCACAGAATCAAAAAATATATCATTAAACAAGTCAGCATTACGACACATTGCAAATAAGGGTGACTTTAATAATAAATTTGTGCGTGGACAACGTAATGAGAAGGTAAACGAGGAGCGAGAGGATAAATGTGGTACAAAGATTTGGTTTCCAATAAAAGCCAACAATTTTAACGTTAAACGACACCGTATTCTTACCTCAATACTCAAATTCTCGATGGTTTCCCACAGGTTCTCCCCAGTTATGGTCATTAACTCTTACAACATGAGACACCGACGAATTTTATGCTATTTGATTACTTCCTATTTGCTGTTATCTAATCCATGATGTGACTATTCGCCAATATACCACTAAATAAATCTAACTTTCGTTTCTTCTGCTAACTCGTCATCTGATAAACTGTCAAATGTATGGTCCTCACGAGACGGATCTTTATTTGAATCGTAAAAAACTAGCTTTGAACAAACAATAACTTACCCCCCTTCCACTTTTCTAAAACTAATGGTACGATTTTCCGCTATAAACGACAATATGCGCCATTTTATTGAGATCAGCTGTTCTGCATAAGCAGTGGTGGTGACTAATATCACCACTAAGATGTGGAAAACTTTTGAAGGTCAAGTTTTATGAAACAATTGCATGAACATAGCTATAGGTTTCTAGATAACAAATTCTTCTGATCCTCGTCAGTCAATATAGGCTTTTGCTACATCAGCTTTGACAACGTGAAGCACGTCTTTCGATTTTAGTAATGTCATTGCTTGAAACTCTCACATGTACCAATTTTCGTCTCCTCCTCCGAACTCTAAAAACATGAACATAACTGGTTGAATTCATTATTTTTTGGACAATGTCCTTTTAGTTATCCCTTGTACTTTCTAAAATCGGGAATCTGTATAATTTACAAGAAACTGGGCCATGGCGTCCTAACGATATTTGTTTAACACTGAATATTCAAGATACAAATTTAAAGTGTCTAGACTTGGCAACCTTTCCTGAGCGTCGCAGACCAATTAAGGTCAGTTTTTCTTCTGAGTCGTCTGTTGTATAAACAGAGGAGGATCGTATAGATCCTCCGCAACATTTCTAAATTAAGAGAGTTGTCAAAATTTTCCAGATTATCCATATACCGTGATTGGACTCCAATGTAAGTACAGATTCATAAAAACGCTAAAGCTGAACTAACTGGCCGTATTTCGAAATCACCTTTGTGGTGAAGCAAACTTGAAAATTGTATATAAAAAAGGAATTCCCACCGTCGTCAAGTCTTTAAACTAAATAGCTCCAACGGCACATCCTTTATACTTGATGTTTACTATCAGAATTCACGTGGTCTTGAAACAAAAACTCATACTTTCTTCACTGCTGCACGTGAGTCATCCTATGATATTATCGCTATTACTGAAAGTTGGCTTGATGGCTCTGTTACTGATTCTGAATTGGTACCTTGCTCATATAGTGTGGTGAGATCTGATAGAAAATTCTCCGATTTGTGCCATGAATCCTTATCATCCTGCATTATCTATATCTCTTACGTTTCCGTCATCAGTAGGTCATAATACTGTGTCTCCTATGAATAATAATAATCGTTATGATTTTCGCAGAGCCAATTTAGTCAAATTATATTATGATTTGTAATATTAATTGGTCATTTCTGGAAAACCACACTGACGTTAATTCTGCTCTTGATAAGTTCTATGCACAGTTTTACCAAGTTCTTGATGCGTCTGTACCAGTAAAATATACTTATTCTGGACCTCGTTATCCTGTGTGGTTCTCCAAAGGTTTGAAATAATTTTCAAACCTAAAACTATCGACAGAAACGGAGAACTACTAAAAGCTCATACATCTATCATCATTTCAGCAGACTTCGGTCTGTATGCAAGAGCGATATCGCTTCGGCCTATTCAGCTTACCTCGCAAAAGTTCAAACTGCAGTTAGAGCTAATCCGAAAGAGATCTTTCAGTTCATTAATACCAGGAATGGGCACACACGTATACCTAAGGTCTTGTTTGCTGATGATGGGCGTATTGATACACTGGAAGAAATAGTTAATGCCTTTGCCCTCAAATTTTCCTCAATACACATTGACAGTAATAATTTTTCACCTAAGATTACTTATTCCAACTGTACTCCTTTCTCTTTGTTATCAACCACGGAAGAAGAATTGATAAGTATTGTGTCGAAGTTTCCACAGAAGAATATTGCTGGGGACGATCAAGTACCTAGTTTTCTCCTACATAATGCTCGTTAAGTGCTTGCGAAACGGTCGACCTATATTATTAATTTGGCAATTAGTGCATCTACTTTTCCTACACGCTGGAAATGTGCAAGAATTAGTCCTGTTTTTAAGAAAGATGACAAAACTCGTGTTAATAACTATAGACCGATTTCTATTTTGTCAAATTTCGCCAAGGTATTTGAACATGTTATTTATTCTTGCTTGTATTGTAATACAATACGGGGCTTGATTGTAATCAAGCTCCGTACATTTTACCGAAACAACATGGTTTTATTAAGGGAAGGTCAACAGCTACTAATCTTGCCTCTGTATGCCTATATCTTAGCGAACAACTTGATCTTCAAGGCCAGGTTGATGTTATCTACACCGACCTTAGCAGCGTTTTCGATGTAATTGATCATTGAATTTTGCTTGACAAACTATCATTTTTTGGATTAAGTTCTTCATTCCTGCAACTTTTAAATTCTTACTTAACTAACAGAATTCACTACGTTTTTTACAATGATTACAAATCATTTGATTTCACTCCCACTTCCGGAGTACCACAGGGGTCACATCTGGGACCGCTTTTGTTTGTGTTGTTCGTGAATGATTTATTGATGTCTCTGTTCTGCCCAGTATTAGCTTATGCAGACGACGTAAAAATTTACGCTCCCATTACAACCCTAGATGATGTGGCTCATCTTCAGCATAATTTAAACTGTATTTCCAGCTGGTGCTTATTAAATAAATTAAGGTTAAATGTTAGTAAGTGTGTATTTGCTACCCTTACGAGGAAAATCAACTCATTGTACACAATACGTGATACCTATCTTAAGAAGGTTGACACAGTTAGAGATCTAAGAGTTTTATTTGATTCCCGGTCGAGTTTTGCGGAACACATTGCAGATTTATCCGCTGCTGCTTCGAGGACTTTAGGTTTTGTCCTACGATCGTGCAATTTTTTAATTATGTGTGCCTTCTTAAATCACTATACTTCAGCTTTGTGGCAAGTAAATTAGAATACGCATCTATGGTTTGGTCGCACATTATATCCACCTCCAACTGAGCATTGAAAAAGTCCAACGCCGTTTCCTAAAGTACCTGTCTTTTAAAATGGACAACGAGTATCCTGCAAGAGGTATTACTATGAATCGCTGTTGGATAGGCATAACGTACGATGGTTGGAACATCGTCGGAGGGTGTCTGGAGCGAGATTCCTTTGGAAGACTGTTCGTGGTAGTATTGATTCTCGAGATTAACTTTCCTCTATTGATTTCCTTGTACCATTTATCCTCTCGTTCCTCGTTTACCTTTGCATTAGCCTGTCCTCGCACAAATTTATTATTAGAGTCACCCTTATTTGCAATGTGTCGTAATGCTGATTTTCTGTTTGATGATATATTTTTTGATTCTATAGATATACAATCTTAGTTCTTTGTTTTTCTTTTCTTTGAATATTTTTTGATACTTTTATACTTTTTTATATGTATGTACTTTAGCAGTAGTATGTATGTATGTATGTACTTTAGTTTGTCCTGTAAAAGGTTTGCCGTTGGACAATAAATCATTATTATTATTATTATATCAAGTGAGTTGAATAAGGAAACCACCCGATGCACTGGTTTTTGGTTATTTCTAAAAACTTTGAAGTCTCTTCTGCAGTTTAGTCAGCTAACTAACTCTCACATGTCACCATCTTTCACTTACCTAGTCACACAGTGTCATCATACATACATTTTTAGCATAACGGGTTTTGTCTATGATTTTGATGAAGGTTACGATATGAAATGTTTCATTCGAAACACTTAGAGGAGAATATTTATGCCTTTGGTGACAGGAAAATCTTCGCAGAAGCCCTTGTTTATTCTTCCTATCATATCCGTTTTGCTGCTGGAAAGTTTCTAGTTTGATTAGCTCTTGGCACAAATTAGTTCATCAATATTTTGTGATCATATTGTTTCTACATCATCTTGTACTATACAAACGATGTCATGTCCATATTTTTTTATGTTTTGGTGCCTTTTAAATATTATGTGGTTAGGTTCTTATGGAATAATAAAAAAGATTGAGTTTTTCTTTGTATTGACCAAATTCAGAACAATTCTTCTTGGTCAAAAATGCATTCACTTTACGTCACAGTAGATCAGTGCCCAAATTGTACTTCAGCTGTTTAATAAGTTTTCTATAGGCTAGAAGATTCTCAATAAACTAAACTAAAGAAATATAACACACATTGAGTTCTTTCTTTTATTTTTATTTAATAAAGACCAATCTTATACATACTATCAACGATCTGGTCATTTTTCTGCTGAATTACCTTTGACACAGAAATACAATTTAATCTGCGCCGAACACGAGATTGGCTCATTAGCTCCAATGACGGTAAAAAAAAAAAACGAAACACCAATATATTAACAACCAATCTAACGACCTTGGAAAATGGGGAAAAGAGGGAAAAAGTACGATAATAAATTTAGCAAAGCTTACACGATTTGTTAATATCGCGAGTGACGCTCACGAATATGATGACAGGCACGCAATCCACCGTTTGCTTTGCCGTTTTACCTTGTTCCCTAATTGTTTTCTTTTCCCTCATTGTATATGTGTCTAACTGTATATACATCTACGTATAGGTTCGTTAATTTGCCGAATAATTATGAATCGTCGCACGTGACAGATACAATTATGTTCTTCTATTACCAATTATCAACTGAGCCACCACAAAAGAGGTTTCAGAGTAAGTTGTGGATAAAATCAGTTATGTCTGAGATTGATTAATTAACATGTAACACGAAGAAAAAGTAAAATAAAATGAGATGGTATCTGCTTATGGCAACTCGTTCTAAACAAGATTTTTTTCCGCGAAAATGGAGGTTAGGTCACTCGTTTAAGGCCTACGCTAGAACAATTTTTTGTGGTTCATTTCTTATACATGCATAGTCAAAAAAATTAAGCCTTTGTAAAAAAAATGTACACAACTATTCTATACGTTTCAGAATGAAAAAATTACAAACCTGTTTTCTCTTTTATTTTCAGAACTCTCGAATATTTAAATATACGGAAAACACGTTGACGAAGCGTTACGAACGGGAAAGATAATCAAAACTCAAAGCGCTAAAACATTACCGAAGGTATCCAGAAGGTGTAACCATGTGATGAATCTTACCTAAAGAATATCGAAATGTGTTAGAACTCGAGAAGGAGCGCTCTTTTTTGCGCTGTTCGAATAGGAATTTGGACTTATTAAATAATAAATAAAATTGAAATACAATCAACAAAGTTTGTTCTTACCTAATTGTAAATATGTGAAAAAAAAACGAAGTATCCGAAGTGATTAGGCACATTGTATTATTGAGTTTTTGTATATTGTTATTCATTTGTAATCGTTACGTTGTAAATGACAACCATGTACGGCCACCACCACAGTTTGTCTCTCATTTTAAGTGAAAATTGCAATTGATTTCTCATATCTGTGAGAGGATGATATAAAAGTTCTGTATATGTACATATTTGTTGTATATATTTTTATGTATAGTATATTTTTAAGTTTTTACTGTAAATGAAATCCGAAAATAAATTTCTGCAAGGCGATTTATTGTTTTTCTTTTGTTTTATTTGCTTGTTATTCTTTTTTCAGTTGGATTAGTTTTAGTTTGCTGTAGTAGCATCTGGTGCAACTGTCATAGCTGTGGTCTGCGATTAAATAGCAAATTACGTAACTGAAGACATCTTTAAGTAGTATTTATAAAAAGGATATTACATCGGAACCATATTCTTGTTGGCAAAACTTAAGACCACTTGACAACAAAGTTCTGACTTTGACGAGCTCTTCGAAGTGATAATTCGAGTGTTTGAGGTAGTGTAAGGCATCATGGTGGTGTTTGGTACAAGGTGTAATACTCTCCATTAATTCTGGAGGTTTCTAAATAGTCGACCAAGATAATTCCATGAGAATACCAAAATACAGTTACCATAACTTTTCCTACTGACAAAACCTCCTCTGAATTTGCATTTTTTCAGCTAGCTAAGCAGTTCTCAAAGCTTGCTTTCAAAGCTTTGGCGTACAAGACCACTGGTAATGTGAAGATAACATCATTTTCAATAATTTTACTAAGAAGAGTGCAAATTATTCATTTATTTGACCAGAGCTATTCTGATCAATATGTGGCCTTACCAAAAACCATATAAATTCTTATTTCCAGCTCAATAGAAAGCTGGTCAGAAGCTATTGCACTTGAGTGCAACTGTAGTAGGTGTGGTCTTCGATTAAATAATAATTTACATTAGTGACGACATCTGCAAGTAGTATTTATTAAAAAAAAATTAAATCAAAACCATATTCTTGTTGGCAAAACTTAAGACCACTTGACAACAAAGTTCTGGCGTTGACGAGCTCTTGAAAGTGATAATTCGAGTGCTTGTAGTAGTGTAAGCAGCATGGTGATGTTTGGTACAAAGCATAGTACTCCTCATTGGTTCTAGAGTGTTCTAAGTAGTCAACCAAGACTATTCCATGAGAATCCCAAAATATAGTTGCGAAAACCTTTTCTATTGACGAAACCTCCTCTGAATTCGCATATTTTCAGATAGCTAAGCAGTTCCAAAAGCTCGTTGTCAAACTGTTGACTTGCCAGACCACTGGTAATGTTAGGATAACATCATCTCCAATAATCTTGCTAAGAAAAGTGCAAATTATTGATTTATTGGATCAGAGCTATTCAGATCAATATGTGGCCTTACCAAAAACCACATAAATTCTTATTTCCAGGTCAATAGAAAGCTGGTCAGAAGCTATTGCACTTGATTGCAACTGTAGTAGGTGTGGTCTTCGATTAAATAATAATTTACATTAGTGACGACATCTGAAAGTAGTATTTATTAAAAAAATTAAATCAAAACCATATTCTTGTTGGCAAAACTTAAGACCACTTGACAACAAAGTTCTGGCGTTGACGAGCTCTTGAAAGTGATAATTCGAGTGCTTGAGGTAGTGTAAGCGTCATGGTGGTGTTTGATACAAGACATAATACTCTCCATTAATTCTGGAGATTTCTAAGTAGTCGACAAAGATAATTCCATGAGAATCCCAAAATACAGTTACCATAACTTTTCCTACTGACAAAACCTCCTCTGAGTTTGCATTTTTTCAGCTAGCTAAGCAGTTCTCAAAGCTTGCTTTCAAAGCTTTGGCGTACAAGACCACTGGTAATGTGAAGATAACATCATTTTCAATAATTTTACTAAGAAAAGTGCAAATTATTGATTTATTGGATCAGAGCTATTCTGATCAAAATGTGGCCTTACCAAAACCACATAAATTCTTATTTCCAGCTCAATAGAAAGATAGTCAGAAGCTATTGCACTGGAGTAAGATTTCAGATCAAAAAAGTTACAACCTAACCTCTGCTATATGCAGATTCTGTTGGGTGGTGGTGGTCATTAAAGGTACCACCGTTCCCCGAAAGGAACAATTCGAACTGGCTGACGCCAAAGCCATGGCCTCTAACAAAACAAAAACAAAGTAGGAAGCAGTATCAACCCACCATATCCACAATGTCTGAATGCATTTCCTGGTGTGGACTTCTTGCTTCTTGTAATATGTTTGCTGGTCTTTAAAGCCTTGTCCAGCTACCTTTAGACATTCATCAGTTGAAACCAGAAGACTACCTCCTATTAAGCAATAAACCTCATGGTTTCGTGATTTTTCACTAAGTCTCAGTGATATTTTTAGGCTAAACATATTTTTTGTATTTCTAGTATAGTTGCGGTCTTGGACATGGCTTTGGTTAAAATTAATCTAGTTCAGAAAGCATTTTCTCAAAATCTGCTTTGCCAATTTCTATTTTTACTAAAAATTTTTGAAAATATTCAACAGCCACGTCTGCAAAGTTGCAATTTTCCTCGAGATTGATCAAAACTTACCATTAGCACATATATAGTCGCGCCAAAGCTATTCTATCAGGTGGGAAGCTCATCAGTAAATATTTTCCATAAATAATACAGGTTGAGAAGGTTCGATCAGGGAAAAACAAGAAAGAAGGCGAACTTGGAACATTCTCAGATCAACCCAACCTACTCCTAACTTAAAGTTTCTTGAAAGTCGTAAGTCCAGTAATGGACTTCTTCTAGCTAACCATGGCTTCAACTTACAGTCGTGATATCAATCCTGTTGAAGACCTGAGTGAGTTTAGTCGGTTCCATTTTAGTTCGTCCCCAAAAATAATTTTTCCAGGTGGAAGTCTTCAAGCTTTTAATCTTTGTTTACGTTTGGCACACGTCCATTGTTTCTTCTCAGTCTTTCTGAATCTGATTCGTCCAACGAGGGGAAGAAAATGGAACGTAGACCTACATTGTACGAGTGCAACTTCTTCAGGATTGGTGATCTGTGGTGATGAGTGATTGTCGGAGCCATATTCCGAAGACATCATTACCAAAAAAAAATGATGCTTCCAGAGCTTTTCCAATCACTCTGCTTTGGGCAACAGAATATTATATCCAATGGTGGTGGAAGTGCTACAAATTTTATGTTCTTGTTCTGGTTCTTTGGGCAAAGTTAGTTTAAGTAATTGCTTTAAAGCCTTGGAATCAAATTTTATGCCACCATATAGACTTCAGCAATAGACAACCAATTGTCTCAGTTTTTTTTCACTAAAGTTTGCCAATCACTCGTGAATTGAATTCCCACCACTAAGGTAGGTACATACATTATACATACATGCATATAATATACAGTTAAACAACTATTCATTGGCATTTCGATATTTCCAAACCTCATTAATTCCAACTAATCAACTGATGCTATGCAAACATTCACGTAACGTTGTCGTGTAATCGAACAAACCATTCACATACGAAATCAAATTGTAGTCCGCCAGTGCTATACAATCAATACTGGAAATAATTAACGACAACAGCTAATTAAGGAGTAATTTCCTCCGCATAAACAGATAGGGCAACAACCTAATTCGATTTTAAATTGATTTCGTTAACGAAATGCAGTGCCAATAATAATTGCTACCTTCTAAGAAAGCGAAACAATCGTCTTATTCGATTTAGAACACGACAGGCATGGCGAGCCATCCAAGGTACGAATTAATATAGAACTGATTTAATGCGATAACAGACTCGAGTCCGATTCATTGTCCGCATTTTATGATTGGAAAAGTTTTTTTTTTAAATCGGCGAATCAGATTGGCAAGTCTGAAATTGTTTATTGGTTATGCCGGTTTTGGACCACATTATCTGCAGTGGAGATTTTCAAATGATTTTTATTTTGCTAATTAACCATATTTAGATTTTCTTTATTTTTTTATTTAATTAGCGCAAAAGCAAAGATTGTCCTCATATTTAATCGAATAACTATTTCAGGAGGAACAGTTTCTTGTCTCACTAGAGTTCTTTGCTCACAAAATACCCTTTGGCCATAAATTATAGCTCATTACAGCACTTTTTGCTTCAACCCCAGCCTAAAATGGAGTAACAATTTGATGACTAGCAATAAAGAAAAAATGCAAAAACAGCAAAATGCTTACTTGAACAAGAGTTAAAGTTCATTAAATTCTTAGGACTTGAATTACTGGATTAGGAGAGGAATCCCACTATTTCTCGCTTTCTATTTGCTGCAATTGCTAGCAACTAATGAATCCAAGTTATTAGATCAAGTTCTTAAATGATCCAAATTTCTGACTTCTAAAGCCTAGGTATGCATGTTTTGGTAGAGAAGCCATCATAATTCAATTTTTCTCGGGAAAGTCATAAGTTGTAGTAGAGTACTGAGCAATATGATTATCTAAACTTAACTTTATTTATGATTGTTTTTATTGTGACCCACTTTATATTTTACTTTGTCATCACAGCTTTCAAACGTTTCCTTCCACAATAGTTAGATCTCACTAATCATCGCAACTTGGTGAATAATATGACATAAAACTCAATAGTATATTGAGTTTTGTGTCAATAAATATTTAATTTACTAGCGAACGCAAACTTCGTGTACATTTATTACCGTGGACTTACCACTACTAACTTGCATAATCTCAACAACAAATACAATACGATCATTTATACAAAATGAGGAATAGCTGTGCAAAAATGATCGTAAGGTACAAAGATATCTCCAAATTCAGATGTGGACTGGTATGAAGAATATTTTGTGTTAACACTAAATATTTTACTAATCCTTTAGTTCAAAATAAACATCTCAATCGTTAATATCGTTTATACGAAAAGTAAACCAGCATACTTATTACCAATTCCCCATGGTTCTATCACTGCTGAAACTTTGGATCTACTTTAGAAGAGTAAAACCCTACTTACTTATGCACATAATTCAGGCTTAGTAGTTTGTACAGTAATTACATCATTATCCTACCTCAAAGGGAACTACTGCAGGAAAAAATAGACAGCTCCGTATTTGTTTTAATGACAGTTAACTAAGAGAAGGAGAACGTACAACGTAACGTTGATCGAACTCTATATAAATACGTCATTAATAAAGTTAGATAATTAGCTCGCGTAGTTTCCAATTTAATTATTAATTAAAACCTTGAATAGATAGTTAACAATTTCCTTGCATCAACAGCAAAACGAGAGTTAGAGGGAGACAGGGCAGGGCGACGCGTACGTGCGCGAAGAAGAGAGATAGGAAAAGCGAGAGATAGAGAACCCCTTTGTGTACCTTAATTAGGCAGAGAGTCGTTTTAAATCCGAACAAGGCTAAAAATTGCGAAAAACCTATAAAATATACACGCGCTAGTTCATTATGTCAGATGCTGGTATTTTAACAATGAGAAATGTTGCATTGATATCCTGTTCAGCGAACGTAATTAATTCCCCTGAAAAAATTTCACTCCGTATTTTTTTTATTACAATGGAACGTCGTCTACATTCTCAACAATACTACTATGCTTTCCATGTACGTATTGTGGAGGCATGGTGTTGGCGATTGGTGTTTGTTCCGAACGTTTGTGTATAAGTTATATCCCATTAGAGTTTATACCGTGCAATAGGCATCGCCGTCGCTTTAAAATTGCAACGAATGAGTCTCCCTACGTACTGACGTGACAACGCGTTGCGTTCGTTTTGTTACATCGTTGTTAGTGCTAGAAATAATTTATTTAAAAAATCATCGCTGCTTGTACGAGAGAGGTGGAAAATTTGGAAAGATTTCCTCTTTTATGTTCTTACTGAGCTTACCTGTTGTTTAACCAGTCTCTGCTAATATAAGGCCACCATTTTGGACTTACCAGCAAGCTAAAAGCCCGTTAATCTGAATTTACATATTCATGAAGTAAGGTTTACTTTCTTCTAGATTCAGCTGTATGTGCAACTCTTCGTATGCTTCAGCTAACACTTATGTTCTTCCTTGTCATGCACTCATCCAGTTCAATCCAACCATTTTGGTTTCTGTATCATATCTATGGTCTTCTTCACCATTTTTTTTTCCTGTATAATCAAATGCAGTTTTTGGCAAACACTGTAGATCGGCCGCCAACTTTCTATCATGAACACAGTGAAAGCTCTCATAAGCGGGCAGTCACGGGTCCAGAATTTTTGACCGTTTATGGGACGTGTTCGCAAAATCAAACTGAACTTGTATATCTAGTATATAGGTATATGTATTGCGATAATTAAATTAAAATGTTGATGAAAAATTAAAATAAAATAAAATAAAATACTTACTTGTTCCGATTAACTTTCAAATCTAGCATGAGACTCTGTCTATTTTTAATCTTAGAATGGCTCTCAAGGAGGAAGATTCGGCGACTCTCTTTGTCTCTTTACTCTCATACACCGATTGAAACGAATGGTTATAAGTAACAAAACAAATGCGCTTTATTGTAAACCCAAAAGAAAACGCATAAATACAATAAACTCGAACGTCAAATACTTTCGTTCACTTCGGGAAAAATAATAAAATAACTCTGTTGATAAATAGATTTTATCTTCTTTAATCTCAATTTTAAAATTACATTAAATTATTAAATAAGAAAATAGGGTTGTTTTCATTAAATAGTTTGACAACTCTCGCAAGATGGCGTTATGTCTTGCGCTTTACTCTAGCCTCGTATTCGTTTTGCAAATAAACTCAAAATAAAAGAGCATGTAGAAAGAAAAAAAATCTCATCACATAGCTCAACTCACAAATGGTATTTTTTTTTAATTCACTGACCTTTCATTTAATTTGAAATAAAATTCCTTAACAAGGTTCCTCTCGAGGTTGGTAGATGGCGTCGTCCGCGGTTCACACGTCTATCAGGTAAAATTCTTTTTTCACTTAATTTTTCGTTACAGGTTATGCTAACCTCAAATGTCAACTTTAGTTTTCGATTATTTACACTTTTATATTTTTCGGAGCAAATTCGAACATGGTATCTCTCTCAAAGGCTAATACGAGAATGATGCGAATTTGTTAATGCATTCCTCAGTTATTTTCGCAACTGCCGTGCTCTAATTGGCGGGTGAGTAGCGTCGTGATAAAACAAATGCGAAACGTTTTACAAACTTCAAATTCCCATAATTAACTTTTTATCATCTTTTTGGATCTTCAAACGAAAGTGAAATTCGTGTTGCCCATATCTCAAAACGTCTCCTGATGCAGTTTGGCAAATTAGAGATGTTCCTTCTTGTTTCGGATATATGAAGATGCATTTTGGAAATTCTAGTTGAAATTGGCCCTTTCGTTGGAAACTGATGTTGGGACCTTCTTGCTGACGCTGTTACCTTTCTTTTGATGCCTAACACCTCTTGCATACGGTGTTTTTTATGAAATTACACCTGCTTTGTGAGTTGTTATGGCTTGCGTCAAAGTGAATTCCTGGAACCCTTATTTCTTTTAACAATCCTTTTACAATAAGGTATGTCGTGAATTGGAACATTACAATAGTGACTCTTTCTATTGAATTATGTTAATGATTATTTCCTTTCTAGCTCGTAATCTGCGTTTGAAATTGAGATTTGACATTTGTCGAGGGATATTTTTATTAATTTCTGGAATTTACACTCAATAAATTTACTACTGGAGGTAAAGGTAATAAGCTAAGAGCAAGTTTTTTTTTAAGAAAAAATTTTCAATTAGACTGCAAGAGTTTTAATCTGAGAAATCCTTATGAATCGGCTGAATGTCATCGTAAACCTGATATTTGCATCCTTTATGAATATGCCTTTAGTTTGAGTATTAGGTAATATGAGTTTTGAGATTTTTGTGTGCCTGTGGCAGTGTGATACCATCACAGTATGTATGTATGTACATAATATGTAATGACATAGACAGACACAAACAAGTTATTTAGGAACAGCTGGAAAATATGTTAAAATGGATGACTGCTTCATTCTCCTTTGTTGTTCTTCCATACGGCACGTCTGAAAATGATATTCCAGATTTTTGATATGTTCAAAAGCCAGTCAGTTCCCTGACGCAATTTAAAGCTTCATCGAAGCACTTTATTTTATTTTCTTTTTCTTTTTCTTGAACATGTTCTATTTCG